>JAXGGA010004222.1:0-91055 GCA_038373865.1 Uloborus plumipes | reverse complement strand
CAGTTACAAAAACCGCGATCGTAAAATCGAACCCTTTACAAAAATCGCGATCGCAAAAATGAAACCCTTTTTGTGAAAAAGAATAACAATTGTGCTATTTTCAACATAAGAATGCTCACTGTATTTCATTTTCCTTCTTCTTAGAACGTTTATGTTCAAAAATCGCGGTAAAACATTCCCAGATCGGTCCCAATTTACAAAAATCACGATCACAAAAATAAACCTTTTTTGTGAAAAAGAATAACAATCGTGCTGTTTTTAACGCAAGACTGTTCAGGGCATTTCATTTTTATTCTTTTAAAAACATTTATGTTCAAAAATCGCGACAAAACGTTCCCGATCTTTAAAAAAGTGCGGTCTCAACTTATACGCGGGTTTTCGATTTTTTCCCGATTTTCCTTCAAAAAGTAGGGGGGTCGACTTATACGCGAGATCGACCTATACGCGAGTATATACGGTATTTGAATTAAACTTTAAAATACTGCTTACAATGCACATCTGAAACATTCAGCTGTGGAGATTCAGGAAAATAGGATATTCTATTATTTTCGGGACTTCCTAGAAGAAAATTTTTACTTTTAACAAATTTTGATAGGTAAAACCAAGGCTTCACTAGATAGCGTTTTATACAGGCTGTATCATTACTCAGAACATCAATGGTAAAGATTTGCGCGCTAGAGAGCGCTGAACAAGGACCACCCAAATGTTTGTTTACATTTATTAGCATATTGTTTCTGCTGTAAAAAGTGATGTTTATCCTATCTTTTAGGGTTAAAAAATATTAATGTAGTTAACTGAAGTGGAGTACAGAGTGAATTGATGCCGAAGGCCTTATTAGTACTGCTTTTTAGGGGAAATAAATTCCCCTTTCAGGTAAAGTTAGTCACAACTTATGATTCAGTCATACGACATTCATTCATCTGTTTACTTTCTTCGAATTAACAACATATAGCAATGGCGTTCAATTTTGACATCTCTGCATTAATAAAATATACGCTTAAATTCACCGACGATAAATAAAAAATGTAGCAATGAAATAATATTGTTCTAATTTACTATTTTGTTTCATTATTGTTGCTCACACGATCTTAATTGCTACGCAAAAGTTCAGATGTTCATTTTGATGGCGTTGACGCATCAGAGCGATAAATGGCGAATCTATTCGTCGAGACATTTCATTTTTTCATTTTGATGCCCCAGAATGAAATGCACCGTAATGAAGCGATGGTGTACAACAGAAAGACGATTGACAACAAAACATATTAATTTTTTTAGTAACAACGAAATGAGCATATATAATAGCTTGGTACTAAAGAGCAATACAAGTACGAAAAAAAATAAACAAAACTACAATATTGCGACGACCAACTATCATGGCGAACTGTGGACTGAATTTTAAAAAGTTCTATGGCAACCCGTTGGTAGTATTGGCTCGCTTAGCGAATAGATTTCGCCATTTATCGCTCTGCGGTGCCAGTGTCGTTTCATAGTTAATTAATAATTAGAATCAATTAAAATGAAAAATAATTCGCTAACTAATTAAAATAAGCCGTTAAAATGCAGAATAAACCAACAAATAAAACAAGCTATTAAATAACGTTTAAATATACTAAAATAGAATTGAATGCCAAATTGTTCAATGGTCGCCAACAAATTAACTTTTAATTTTGTCTTTTATTATCTGATTTGTAGAAATGTTAGTTACCATAAAATTCGATAGATGTCACTGGACAAGGACCACCGTTTTTATCCCAAGGATTTTGATCAAATGAAGCAGCCTGTATAAAACGCTATCTAGTGAAGCCTTGGTAAAACTCAAAAACCAATTAATGAGAAAAGACTTATGGAGCTCTCACTAAGAGTTTAGTTGAGATATAACAAAAATAGCAATTGACATTAGTGTTATATAATCATTAGCAGCTTTAATTATATACAGCAAAACCTCTTTTAAGTGACATCTCTTGCTCCAACTAAAACCAATCCTCAAGGGCGATGTTTGCTTAATGAAGGTAGCTTGAAATATTGTTAAAGAAGTGTATAAATATCATATGTCTAAATGATAACTCCAATTGAGCTTTACTAAAGTTCTATTTGATTCATAAAAAATGAGGGGACAAATTCATGATTGAATCAAATTGAACTTCACTAATATTCAATTTGAATATTCAAGCTGTGAATCAAATTAAACTTTAAGAAAGTTTAATTTGATTCCCAAAAAAACAAGGAGGGCGGGTGCATATTCATGCTTTCTAAGCTATAATTATTATGAACATAGCCTGCTTGAAGACAAATAGCAAGTTCCGACTACAATTCACCTCTTTCGCTACCTTCACCAAATTGTTCCCTTTATGCTTGTTCTCCAAGGCTGTCCTCAGTATACAATCTCTATTCATTGCTTTCAAATAAGCTTTCTACTTATTTATGTAGTTCTCTATTTTAGGTATAATATTATTCACACGTCTTTTAGCTCATTACTTACGTTCAACAATCCTTATTTTGTCCATTGGGAGCATCTTTTCACATTTCTCAGAAGTTCCATCCCTGTTAATTATCATCCCTGTTAGTCATTTAGACATATGATATTTATACACTTCTTTAACGATATAATTCCCTTTCAACATTCTTCTTCAACATAAAAATTTAATTTCCATAGAGTAGAGTGGAGGCTGTAATTGTTTTATTGATGTACCATAAAATGGGGTGAATCGGAACACTTTTCAGCTTTGATTATAAAATATATCTGTCTATGATATTTGTTCAATTGTCTTTTTTTTTTTTTTTTGAAAAAAAAAAAATCAACAGGTTTTTAGTTATATTTACTTTTCTATACCACCATGCTTGTTTTACTCTTTGAATTTATACTATCAAGTTATATCGCTTTTAATTTCATTTGGAAGAAAAACAGTATATTGCAACTTATCTTTATTCTATTAATACAAGCAGATTATCTACAAACAGTTTTATAAACTAATTTTTACATAAATATGAAATGACCACAGTATAGTTTCTTAAAAATTACTTTCAGAATTACTGAAAAACAGGGTTGGCAAGGTTTTGGACAGAACGGTAAAAACCACGGTTTAAACCATGGTTTAAACCGTCCTGTCCGAAACCCATGTGTCCAAAACTGTCCTAAACTGTCCAAAACTACATTTTTAGTACAATTTTATATTTTGAACAAATATCAAAAGCACAAAATTATACTTGAAGTTAAGACTTAATTTATTTAATGTAAGCATTTAAATATGTACATAAAAACATATATAAGATTTTCAGCTGATACTAATCTAGCTACTTAGAAGTTACTCTTCTTCGTTAAAAAATGAATTAGTTCTCATAAGTTTATATTATTTTATTTTTAATACTACCTAAACTTCTTTTAAATATAGATGCAAATGAGGGAGTTCAAAAGGTACAATAATCGACTTAAATGCAAAAAATCAGTTTTGCAACTAATTAAAAAGATACACAATATTTGAGAATGTTACAGGGACATTTACTGAATATTTAATTATTTCACAAAATATTAGGAATTAATTTAAAAGTAGTACAATTCAAAAAAATATATGAATATACATTTGTGTACACATTAGTAATCTGGTTCAATTGGTCCTCTTAACATTCGATAGCACATGACCAGTTTAGCTGCCGTATTTACCCCTAAAACGATTTCGGAGTTTTGAGTGAATTATGCCAAGAAGTTTTCGGAGTTTTGAGTTACAAATGGAGCTGAAATTATCTGCTTCAAGAGTGTTTTTTTGACAGTACTACCAATTCCTACTTTATGAAATTTTTATGCAGTGGAGTTATGAGTAAATTGTTCATTTTTTTAACGTATATTAAAATTACTAATATAATTAAATGTTGTCAAATTTTAATTAATTACAACTAATTAATACTAAGGAACTAAGATGTATGCATTATCAATAATACAGCTAATTGAAATTAGTCAGCTTGTGGTGTGAGTCGCATCATTTTGAGATGCAATTAGTTACATTTAATTTGTTAAGTTAAAAAAATAAAAAAAAGGCAAAGTTAAAAATTAATGGGAAAATATTCCCTAAAAATTTAAAAGAGTTAAATTAAGTTAAAGGGCCGAAACGTAAGTGGAAGTAACAAAGCAAAGAAGAAAGTTTACCGCAATGACGCCAGGCCTACGACAGCCCTGGGTGCCCTTCATGTTTAAAAATCCAAATAGAAAAAAAATAAAAAATTGGTGACTTACCCATCAGTTGCATGAATGTTGAAAAAACTTCAATAACACATATACATCACAATTCAGCATAACTCTTTTATTTATTTTCCTCGGCAGCTTTGTTTGTACAACTCCTTTTACATACTATATTCGATTCTAACGAGAGATCTCTCTAATCAAATTATTGAATTAACCATTAGACATCAATTTTAAACATTTGGCACATTCTTGATATTGGAGACAAAAACAAAAAAAACAAGGCATAATGTCAAATCTTGAGGAGCATTTTTAATTGAAGAATATTCCTAATATATTGAGTTCTGAATTGTGGGTGTCCTGGAAAGTTAATAGAGAGAAAAAAACACGATCTCTAGAGAACGGAGCTGGAGGGATTGGCGGCGCAACCCGACGAAAATGCTAATCGAAAAGAAACACGTTCTGCAGGACAAGGTGACTTGAAATTTAAGTCTCTTGTAGAAACTGGAACTAATTAGAGTGAATCACGATAATGGGATTTCTGGATGCTGGACGAGACACGCTACAAAACGATCCTCATGATTCTCGGTGGCGGAAATTCTGGATGCTGGACGAGATGCGCAAAAAAAACGATCCTCATGATTCTCGGTGGCGGAAATTTTGGATGCTGGACGAGATGCGCTAAAAAATGATCCTCATAGCGTGATGGACGTGTAAGGTGGTGACGAACGTTCATTTTGATGAGCCGCTCGCAAAGGAAAAAAAAAAGGGCGCTGCTTTAGGACATGATAAAACGGGAAAGCCTTCGCGGCAGTCATCTTATTCTAGCATGGAGCAGCCGGCCGGTAAGGAAAATAAGAGGATGCTGTGGTCTTTGGGATCTTAAACCCCATGACACTTTCTCGGTGCGGGGGCCCTCATCGCCCTGTCGTTATCAGCTCGTATGGATATTTCCGTCGTCGTCCATCTTGGAGAATCGATCTCCCGATCTTCTTCGAGGCAATCTTACGTGTCCAAGAGAGCAGCGCACGGGGGAATCTGTCTGGAAATTCGCGCGCTTCCACACTACACTCCGGCGTCTGACCTTGAGTCAGCCAATCACAGAAAGGCGTCGGTTGGAGTTCAATGCCCCTCGGAGGGCGCGTGGGGAAGTTTTGGCCAATGGGAAAAAGCGTGGGTTCAAAGAGTGACCCGGCGGTAATCGAAAACCAAGGCGGGAAGATGGAAAGAATTTGGGGAGCGTCGTTCAACATGTCGAAAGATGGCGGAATACAAAAAACCGAGATTTTGAAAAAAAGGGAATTAGGAAAATCGCGATTCGAAAACGCGTTAATTTTACCGAAAATGCATGAATGATACATGTAACTTTGCGGAAAATTAAGGGCAGTAAAAATATTAAAAAAAGGAAGGTGTTCCGGGGAAAAATTAAAAAGTTGTAGAAAGAAAACGCGGGAGATTATCGTTAAGCGATCGTAAATGATAGGTTGCAAAATGATCGAAGAACTGAAAAAACCTAACGATGTGATACAATATCACATACTCCGGAAAATCGAAGGAAAAAAAAAGAGAAAAAAAAGAAATTTTAAGTCCAGCTCCGAATAGTTAAAAGAAAAGGCATCATACATCATACAATAAACAAATACAAACATTATGTATATCACAACTGAAAATCAAAATCAAAACCAGAAGTGAAAAATTAATCCCCCCCATCCGTTGATTAAAACAGGGTAAGTCAAGCGGGAAAAAAAAAATAAGACATGTGTTCTCCACGTCTGCACTTATGACATAAAATACCACATGAACAAAACTCTCAAGGCATCATCGACAAACAACCGAAACGACTGAAATCACAGCATTCTTTGTGATTACAATGCATACATATATAAAATGCATTTTGAAAAAATGATACGCCCAAAAATATAGAGTTTTCTAAAAACTCTAAAGATTAAACTAAAATTACTAAAACTACATTATAAAAAAACCCAACACCCAAACATAAGAACAAAAGTAGGTATAAAAAGACATTAGACCTAAAATCGACTAACTGCCACATAAAAACATTCAAAAAGATTACACAACTATTTGTGCAAAACAAAAAATTTGTGTGAAAACGTTTCTCACACACATTACATACCGTCCCATAAATATGGTTTCATATAAAAAAAGGCCCAAAATCCGCTAAAAATCAACCGATACATTAAGACATAAAAAGGCATAGCCCCTTTTCTTTTTGAATTTCAAAAGTAAAGTAAAAAAAGGTATATTGGATCCGGAACCCAGCTAACACTACCTGACACATAAAGATTTAAAAAAAATTACACAAATATTTCTGCAAAAGCAAATATTTGTGTGAATACGTTTTTCACGCACATTACATACCATCAGGGGTATGATAATAAATCCGAAATCGACTAACTAACTAATACATTAAAACATTAAAAAAGGTGCACAAATATTTATGCTAACAAAAATTTGTGTGCATACCTTTTTCACACACATTATATACTATTAAAAGTATGAAATGCCTTATATTAAGACTTTGAAAGGAATAATTCAAAATTGAGTGTTAACACCCAATATATCAAAAACATTAAAAAATCTAAAACTACTAACATTGACATGACACATTTATGTAATAAGTATCATATATATTTATGTTATTGACATTTCAATGCAAAAATTTAAAAGTTATGGTACCATAGAAAAAATATGTGACAGCGTCCTATCACATAATAAAAGTAAAAGACATGATCGGTAAAAATGAAGAGGAGGTTTAACAACTTGACATCCATGTCAAAGGTTTCAAAATAATGAAAAATTTAACATGATAACTCTCATCTCAATGTCCATGAAATTTTGAGAAGACGAGGGAAAAATTTAATGGGGAAAAAAGCATGAAAAGAAACGGAGGAAAAGGGAAGATCAATAAATAAACAACAAGGCGGTTCACACATTGTAATGGATCCGGAATAACAATCACGACCAGCACGATTGCCCATACAATAGTGAGAGGACACCGAGGTATTCATTTACGACTTCGGAGAAAGTATCGATTTTGCTGTGGGGGTTGCTGAGGGGAAGAATTTTGAGTGGCGTCTGGAACCAGATTACTCTTTCTGTGCGGGGCAAGGCGAAGACGATTGACGTGAAGTACAGAAGGTGGAGCGGAATCGTCGCCCAGTAATCTCACCTTATAATTTACCTCTCCGACTTTTTCTAAAATAGTGTAAGGGCCTGCAAACCTAGGTTTAAAGGTGTCAGAAGACTTAACATACACGATATCACCTACATGTAAATATCTACACTTAGAATTTTGTAATTGTCTTGTGTTCTGGGATATTTGTTTGCGTTCCAAAGATGTGTATGCTTCCGCATAAATTAGACGGAGATCCTGTAATACATTTTGTATGTAATGGGAGGTATTAAGGAAACGGGGTTGTATGTCATTATCAAAAGTGTCGAAGAAAAGAGAAAGTTCCCTTCCGAAGTGTAACATGTTAGGAGTGAAACCAGTAGATGAATGGGTGGTCCCATTATAAACAGAAGTGTGAACAAGTATAGCTGTGTCGAATGAAACATTTTGTTCTAATAATGCGAGAATAGATGTTTTTATAGAAAGGTTAATTCTTTCAGATTTTGAATTTGTGGCTGGGTGTGCTTTTGAAGAGTGTTGAAATGTAACACCTAATGCTTTTTGTAATGTATGAAAAACATCAGAGTCAAATTGCTTCCCCAAATCAGAGAGAATGAAAGACATTCTTCCATGTAATGAAATGTAATTTAGCAAGTGCTTAGCAATAGTATTAGCAGTAATGTTCTTTAATGGGTATAACACCACATGATGAGAAAAATGGTCGATGACAGTTAAAATATGCCCATGAACACCTATTGGGCCTAAAATGTCAACAGAACAAAATTGATTTGGTCTCGTGGGAATCCATATATTTTGTAATGGGGCTGGTTTAATAGCATATGGTTTCAGACGTAGACAAGAATCACATGACAAAACAAAATTTGACATGTCCCTATACATTCCTAACCAAAAATATTTACTAACCAAAATTTCATATGACTTTTTGATACCAGTATGTGAAATGTGACAAATTTTTAAAACTTTAGCTTTTAGAGAGTCTGGAACAACAATGGTAGGAACAGAAGACTTATTACGAACATGCATTAACAAATTTGTGGTTGGGCAAATGAAAAAGTCTTTAAATTTATGAGCATGTTCTAGTGAAGGGTTTTGGAAAGCTGAAATAGCCTCTTTGATAAACACATCATTCTTTTGCTCTGATAAAAAGGTTTCTACAGAAATTTCATTAGGAAGATCATTTTGAGTACACACATATGCAACAGGATTAAGGTCAGTTGGTGACTTAGGAGAGGTTTGAGAGGTTTGTTGTGTATGAACACAATTAGTTACTTCATTTATGGGGGAGATGGGTGTAGTTTGGGACGGATCCTGTTGTAAGGTGTCAGAGTCATTTATATCAGTAAAGGGAAGGATAAGTTCATTTTCAGCATTGGGTTCGAGAGCAGTCTCGTGCAAATTAGGGTCAGGTGACCTCGAGAAAAAATCGGGCAATAAATTTTTTCTGCCTTCGATGTATTCCGGAACAAAAGTAAAAGTTCCAATTTCTAGTAGCCAGCGAGTAATGATGTCAGCAGGGGAAGTGATTTTTTTGTAATGAAGTAGAGGTTTAGCATCAGTTAGTAGCTTAAATTTTCGATTGAAAAGGTAGTTTTTGAATGCAGTCATGCCCTTATAAATAGCAAAAAGTTCTAACTTGATGGGTGGGTAATTGCGTTCAGAGTTTGATAGAGCTTTACTAAAATATGACACTGGTTTTAACACCCCGTCATGTTCTTGCAACAAAATAGCAGATATTCCCTCTTTTGATGCGTCGGTATTTAAAACAAAAGGCTTATCCCAATTTGGAAGAACTACAAAAGGTTTACTGAAAAAGATTTGTTGTAGCTTATCAAAAGCTTGTTGATGGATATCATTCCATTGAAATTGTTTATTCTTTGTAGTTAGTTGGGTTAAAACATGGGTGAGCTTGGCATAGTCGGGAATTAAATGTCTGTAAAAACCACAGAGTCCTAGGAACTTTTTAACTTGGCGTATAGTTCTAGGTGGGGCAAATTTGGTAACTTTAGCAATGTTAGAGGTTATGGGTTGAATGCAATTGTGCGAAATGTGGAATCCTAAATAGTCTATTTCTGTTTTGAAGAATTCACATTTTGATGGTGATAAAGTTAAATTGTGCTTTGCAAGTACAGAAAAAAGAGCTTTTAGCTTAATAAGCATTGAATTCTGATCAGAAGATGAAATAATTAAATCATCCTGATAACAAAAACAGTTGTCAATTCCCATGAGGTGTAATTCATCAACAATTAAATCCATAGCTGCTTGAAAAGTGTTTGAACTAATTTTAAGTCCCTGAGGCAGACGGTTGTGAGTGAAAGAACCAAATTCTGTTGTAAAAGTAAGGGGATCTCTCAGATGTTCTGGTAGCATAATTTGCCAATAAGCAGAATGCAAATCCAAAACACTGTAATATTTTTGAGATGAGATTGCATTAATTAATGAAGAAATTCTGGGAAGAGGGTATGAAGAACTTTGTATGGTAGAATTAAGAAGACGAAAATCAATCGTCATACGATATTTAGGTGGTTGATCAGGAGGAGTTTTTTTTCGTACCATTATCATGGGACTAGAAAAATGACTGACATGACGAGAGATAATATTTGCTTCTAATAATTCATTCAACTCATCTTTTACTTGGCCTTTTAGTGCCTGTGGAATTTCAAATGGAAGTGTTCTTATTGCATTATCTGAATTCATGATGATAGAGGGAGTTACAATATCTGAACATCCTAAAGCTTTCATTGATTTACTGAAGACTGCATAATTCGACATTAAAACCTCTAAAAATTCCTTCTGTTGTGATTCAGTTAAATGATCCAATTTAAAATCTGCAGGACTAAGTTCTTCTTTTCTAATTTTAAGAACTTCTTCAGAAGCTGTAATTTGGTGACAGAAATGGGTTTGAGTGTTATCCTTATTGTCGGTATTAAGTTTGCTGGAATTATGTGTGTCATCGAGAATTTCAAATTGATCTGAAATGTGACCTATTTCCATGCTTTTGTTGAAATGCAATGGTTTATTACCAATGTTCCTGATGATAGTGCAGAACTTATTGTCCTCGATAAGGTGAATTGCTGTGTGAATTTCACAAGAGATGTTTTTAACATTGGGTGTAAATAGAATTTCTTGTGATTTTATGGGGGTGTCAGATGTACTAAAAGTAGCAAGGGCTGTTTCCCCGGGTTGAATAATTAATTTATTTTGAAGACATACTGGAAATGAAGAGGAATAATTAATGGAATTAAGTGTTTCCAAGTATGGAGAAATGTCAGTACGTGGAATTAAGGGTGCTTTAAAATTGTCGAAAGAAGCACTCTGAGTTTTAGTGTCAATTAAAACGTTATACCGAGAAATAAAATCATAACCCAATATACCGCAAAATGAGGAGGGTGAAAAATCAGACACATAAAAAGGATGTTTGAAAAAATTCTTACCAATTTTAAAAGAAATTTCTGCACAAGCAGAGAAAGATAAATTAGAATTTAGAGTGCGAATAGTTACAGAACGTGAAAGAAATCTGCATTTGGTTAAGTTTTTGATGCTATCGAAAACTGCTCTTGAAATTAAGGTCAAAGAACTTCCAGAGTCTAAAAGAACTGGGAAAGAATACTTAGAAAAAGAAATATTTATAATTGGTAATTCAGGATTATTTTGAGAGTGGACATTGTAAAGGAAAGCATAATTTTGATTATCATTTTCATTTTTAGAAAAATTGCTTAAAAAGCTTCTGACAGATTTATCTTTGTCGAATGGATTATCCAAAAATGCATTGAGATCAGGATATCCTTTAGACACATTACATGTATTAACATCATTATTATGAAAACCAAAATTTTGAGGGACATGAGAAGAGAGTGTTTTAGAGGTCAAGCTGTCCCTCAGGATTGGCCTCTCTTCCAGTTTAAATTATTAAACTGTGGTCTAGTTTCTGAGGATGAAAAACTAGGATTTTGCTGCCTTGGGGGAGCAAAATTTTGCTGTGGGGAATTGAATTGACCCCTAGGTTGAAATGGAATTCTGGGTGCGAAAAAATTTTCCTGCATTCTAGGTCTATTAAAAGAATTTCTTTGTGAAAATTGATTTGGAAAAGCGTTATGTTGAGATCTGTTATGAAAATTGGGATTTTGGGTTGCATTATAAAAATGGCAATTTATCATCAAATGATTATTTTTGCCACAAAACATGCAAAATAGATCTCGAGCTTTCTCGTTAGATTTGTTTTGTCTGGGTTTATCATCCACAGAATTTAGACGATTGAATAAAGGACACTCTTGCAGTGGGTGTTTACCTTCACCGCATATTTTGCATGAAGATAAAAGTGAGGACACACAAGATGTAAGGGCCTTTAAATTTTCAGTTAGAGCATCAAGCTGATTTTGATGGGAAGGGGTGGTTGTGACTGCATTCATTAATTTTGGCATTGATGTTATTTGCACTGAATGCAATCTGTTAGCCCTATCAGCTAGTGCTTCAAAGTTAGACATGTCAGAGTCTACTAGTTTGTCCTTTATATTTAATGGCAAAGCTGCCAAAAATTGAAGTGACTTTATTTGAGTCAGAGCTGCGCCATCCGTGATAAATGGATAAGCGGCATGGGCTGCTCTCTCAATGCGATGTGCTAGGCTCTGAATACTTTCTCCATTTTCGAATTTTATGCTCTGAAATTCTAGGAGTGAGACAGAGGACGGTGTGTGAGTCTTGAAAAAGGCTCTGAGCTTATCGCATGCTTGGCTAAATGTCAAAGATTTAAGGCAAGCAGGATTAGTCGCGAAGAAGTACATGGCAGATCCACTAAGTTTTGATTTTAGATACATAACCGTAGTGGGATCATCCCATTGATTTAGATTCTGAAGTTCTTTAATTTGATTAATGAAGAACTCCAAAGTTTCAGGCTCGCCTGAATATGGGGGGATGGGGAAGTTAAAATTCTTGCCTGCCATCGAGCCCTGAGAATTATTAGGAGCGGTTAAATCTCCTTCGAGAGTTAAATCGTTTTCATTTCTGTACGTGGTCATTGTTATGTAGCGACCATCGACAACATTTGACATGAAACTATGTATCATTTCTTAACATGGCATTACATAAAATATAGTGCAGTCGTGCAGAACTACATGTCTTTAAAACATACATGTGCTTACACAATTAAAATCAAAAATCATCAAATAATAAATTGGGAAAAATGCGATATCATGGGAATGCAAAAAAGAAAAATTTCTGTGAAAAAGACAAAAATGTATTAAATCAAAATCATATACACTCACAAATATTTAAATTCATTAAAAATATGCAAGCACATGTTTTTCAAAAATTTTAGAAAAGAGAAGAGGCACTCAGACCTGGTCAAAAAACGGCACCATTTTGTGACGTGAAGCTCATCATTTGAGATGCAATTAGTTACATTTAAAATTTAGCAAGCTTAAACAACAAAAAAAGAAATAATTAACGGGAAAATATTCCCTAAAGATTTAAAGAAAAGTTAAACAAGTTAAAGGCCGAATCGTAAGTGGAAGTAACAAAGCAAAGGAAAAAATTACCGCAAAAAACGCCAGACCTACGACAGCCCTGGGTGCTCTTCATGTTTTGAAAATCCAAATAGTCGCAAAAAAAAGGTTTAAAATAAAGTTGACTTACCCATTAGTTGCATGAATGTTGAAAAAACTTCAATAACACATATACATCACAATTCAGCATAACTCTTTTATTTATTTTCCTCGGCAGCTTTGTTTGTACAACTCCTTTTACATATTATATTCGATTCTAACGAGAGATCTCTCTAATCAAATTATTGAATTAACCATTAGACATCAATTTTAAACATTTGGCACATTCTTGATATTGGAGACAAAAACAAAAAAAAACAAGGCATAATGTCAAATCTTGAGGAGCATTTTTAATTGAAGAATATTCCTAATATATTGAGTTCTGAATTGTGGGTGTCCTGGAAAGTTAATAGAGAAAAAAAAACACGATCTCTAGAGAACGGAGCTGGAGGGATTGGCGGCGCAACCCGACGAAAATGCTAATCGAAAAGAAACACGTTCTGCAGGACAAGGTGACTTGAAGTTTAAGTCTCTTGTAGAAACTGGAACTAATTAGAGTGAATCACGATAATGGGATTTCTGGATGCTGGATGAGACGCACTACAAAACGACCCTCATAATTCTCGGCGGCGGAAATTCTGGATGCTGGACGAGATGCGCAAAAAAGGAACGATCCTCATGATTCTCGGTGGCGGAAATTCTGGATACTGGACGAGATGCGCTAAAAATGATCCTCATAGCGCGATGGACGTGTAAGGTGGTGACGAACGTTCATTTCGATGAGCCGCTCGCAAGGGAAAAAAAAAGGGCGCTGCTTTAGGACATGACAAAACGGGAAAGCCTTCGCGGCAAAGTTATCTTATTCTAGCATGGAGCAGCCGGCCGGTAAGGAAAATAAGAGGATGCTATGGTCTTTGGGATCTTAAACCCCATAGTACTTTCTCGGTGCGGGGGCCCTCATCGCCCTGTCGTCATCAGCTCGTATGGGTATTTTCGTCGTCGTCCATCTTGGAGAATCGATCTCCCGATCTTCTTCGAGGCAATCTTACGCGTCCAAGAGAGCAGCGCACGGGGGAATCTGACTGGAAATTCGCGCGCTTCCACACTACACTCCGGCGTCTGACCTTGAGTCAGCCAATCATAGAAAGGCGTCGGTTGGAGTTCAATGCCCCTCGAAGGGCGCGTGGGGAAGTTTTGGCCAATGAGAAAAAGCGTGGGTTCAAAGAGTGACCCGGCGGTAATCGAAAACCAAGGCGGGAAGATGGAAAGAATTTGGGGAGCGTCGTTCAATATGGCTAAAGATGGCGAAATGCAAAAAACCGAGATTTTGAAAAAAAGGGAATTAGGAAAATCGCGATTCGAAAACGCGTTAATTTTACCGAAAATGCATGAATGATACATGTAACTTTGCGGAAAATTAAGGGCAGTAAAAATATTAAAAAAAGGAAGGTGTTCCGGGGAAAAATTAAAAAGTTGTAGAAAGAAAACGCGGGAGATTATCGTTAAGCGATCGTAAATGATAGGTTGCAAAATGATCGAAGAACTGAAAAAACCTAACGATGTGATACAATATCACACAGCTTAAAGCCCTTTTGCCATGCTTTAGACAGTTTAAGACACTTTTGGACAGCTTATGACACTTTTGGACAGTTTTCGACAGTTTTGGACAGTAAAACCCACCTGTCCTGTCCAAAACCAGTTTTGGACGTCCGAAACCCCAACCCTGCTGAAAAATACAAATATGACAACAGAAGTATTATCAGACATAGGGGTGAAATACTTTTACACAAAAATAAGGTGTCTCAAAACAAAGGGTAGGGTAGCCGGTCCTTTCAAGAACAAAATCAGGGTAGTTATGCTCCACAAAGAGGTGCGAAACTGACCTGAATCTAGCTTTTAGCATACTGATTCAGGAATGTCTAGGAAAATGACCAGTGTGGTATAGTGTATGGGTTCCTGAAGGGAGTAATCTTTTTTAACAAAATAATATCGCATTGCTGTTATCAGAGATGATTGTGAGTTCATAAAAAAATACCTGAAAGTTTTAAAGTAAAAGTGGTGGGGGGGGGGGGGTTAAACTAAGGCCCCTATTACTTAAGCACACCTAATTTCATAATTATACATACATAATAATTAATTTCCTTTCATAAACTAACACATTTCATACATTCAAATAGTTTTTAGTCAAAATATTGTACATGCATTTAGTAAAATTGTAAATGAGTGATAAAGTTACTTTTGAGCTAGTGATGAGTAATTATCTCCAAAAAAATATTTTAAGGAGAAAGCAAAAGTCTAACAGAATTACTGTTTGTTGTGAGAAAGCATGTAATGAAAGTTGCATCTGTTACATTTTGTTGCATTTCATTTATTTGTCTCCCAACTAAGGGTAATAAGCATCAAAAGTTCAAAAGTGAGAAAAATTTGATTCTCATATCGGTTACAAATAAAATAATTTACTAAGGTAAAAAAACCATTAGAATTTTCATCTTAACATTTCTATTTGATGAATATTATTAATAATTATAGGTATAATCATCGAAAATTCGAAAAAGAAGAAAAAATCCAGAGGTGGGAAAATAAAAGCATAATTAAAAATATTTTATTTCCGGTAGTTTCGAACATGAAAATACCTGAATCCATCATGAAAATACCGGAAATCCGGTAAAATACCGGAACACAATCACCCCTGTGTTATGAATCTTTAGCTGCTAGAAAATGTGGATGTTCTAAGAGAGAGAAGCTATTATAAGACAGTCATTTAATAAAGGACAACTTACTATTTAAAAAATAGCCTACTTAGAAGAATGTTATACATACCTTCAGAATGTTGACATATATTATTGGATGATAATGTTAAATTGGATCTGCTCATTGTTTGAGAGCTTGAGGAAAGATTATTGTGATTGCGACTTCCACGACTGAATAAACCATGATTTGTAGAAACCAACTTAGAATTGGAATTCAGATCAGACCTCTGACTTCCTGTTATCAAATTTCCTGCAAGGAGAAAAGTATCATTTTAAACAGAGCCACACTATATTACAATATTTAGCAACTCAATGCTATTTAAGGGGAGGGGGATCAGTTAAAAGATCAAAAAATATTAGAGAGGATGGAAAATTATGCACCAGCAAACAACAAAAAATAAGTGTTGAAACTTAAGAATGAAAATCAATAACTATTTGGAAGGATTTCTTTTGGTGAAAAAGAGGCACTTTAACTTTACTGAATCAATATACTGTCATCCCCGCTTAATCGGGTAACGGATAAACGAATAAGATGTCTCGGAAACGATGCCATAGACGCAATGTTAAAGGTCCCCGCTTAATCGAATAATACTTCTTGGAACCAACAGTATTCATCTAAGCGGGGCCGACAGTATCTCTTATTTTTGTCAACATAAATTAAAAGAGAATTTTATGTCATTTTTTTAAACTATACCAAGCGCAATAATAGGATTTAACTCATGTATTACTCATATAGTTTGAAGAAATTCTATTACTTTCCTTATTATGAGCTATTTATTTAAGTTAATAATAAATATTCTCATAAAAGATTTTAGAATTCCGTAAATTGCATTGTCTGCCAAAGCCACGGAACTGTACCGAGAGAGAAAAGGCCCAAAATTACGACAAATTATTCAAAAAGCTTTAGTAAAACTAAATTACTTCCATAATGCATGAGAATTATTGAAGCTCTCTTTTGGATGTCGTTTTGAAGAATAGCTTTGCTTATTTCTCACGAAGTAATTGTCATTGTGTTAACTGAGTTTTACTTCTGTGACTAAAAATGTGTATCCTTGTTCATTTACAACCACAACTTTTTCAAACTGCTATAATTGTGGGATTAATCAGTTTAAAAAAAGTGAAATTTTGGAGTAGTATTGGAAAAATTTCAACCTAGTGTATCTTGTGCCCAGGCCGAAAAGTTGAATCATCATTATGGTAGAATCTTCCACAGAATTTTCCCTAAAATAATGAATAGCTGCGAAAGGTCTTTGTTTTTTTAACACAATTAGATGTTCTCAAGCGGAAAATAATTTGACGAATGCCTGCAATGTTTAATACAGAAATTTTTCATGTACATACTTTTTAACACGGATATTAGGGTGAGTCGAAAAAATCGATTTTTTTATTTCGAAATCGCATTACCTCTCAAAAGTTGTGGTTTAGTATCCACAACTTGGGAAAAATAAGAAAAAAATTCTAAGTTGACGTCTTCGGTTCGCGCATGAGGCTCAAAGTTGGAAAAAATATGTTAAAAATGGAAATTTTCAAAAAGAAAAAAGAAAAAAAAAACTGTAACTTTTTATAATGCAAATACCATAAGCTGTAAATATTTTGTGCATTTTTAATCTAAAAAAATATTTTATAGCTTTTACATACGATCTTTAGTTTGCACATCAGCCTTAAATTGGGCTAAAATCGCCTACAATGTCAAATTTCGAAAATATCGATTTTTTTTATTTCGAAATCGCATTACCTCTCAAAAGTTGTGGTTTGGTATCCAAAATTTGGGAAAAATAAATAAAAAATCTAAGTTGACTACTTCGGTTCGCGCATGAGGCTCAAAGTTGGAAAATATATGCTAAAAATGGAAATTTTCAAAAAATAATTTGAAAAAAAAGTAATTTTTTTTCTATCGAAACTGCTTTAAATTGTTAGTAGATAACATAAGTTGAACCCAAAAAATTATATATAACTTTTAGAAGATACATTCTGTTTGTGCATAAGGCTCAAGATATGAAAAAAAATGTCAAAAACTGAACCAGAACGCACTATGTCGGCGCTGTGCCGGTATATTTTTGTTCTACAGCCGACTTTTCTAGACATTACACATATTCTAGGAGACAGTTCAAAGTCCCTGCAGTCTGCACTCCCTTTGGTTGTCACTTAGTCAGCTAGACCCGCCAAACAAACAGCATCTTTAATTAGCAACTGAAAGTGAATCAAAAAGTGCAGCGTGTTTAGCTTTGGGTGAGTTTTTTTTTTTTTGTAACTTTATAGCATATTTTTATGCTCAAGTTTTGTTATACTGTTCTCCGTTCTCCGAATAATAAATAATGGAACCCCGGAAAACTTCTAAACGTTTAATTATTTGTCCGTTTTTTGGTGTACCGAAAGGGTTAAGTCAAAGTGTTTTAACCACATGTGCAGATGTGTTGTTAGCTTGCTTTGAAGAAAAATCGCAATCTGTAAAAGGCGAACCTTTTTCAAGGATTTCAGATTGCATAGCTCATAGAAGAAATTTACTGCAAAGCTTCTATACCAACGGTCAGTCATGTACGTATTGTAAAATTGATAAAGGATTACCATAATACTACACTTTGAGAAAGTCATTTAGTCGTGATAAAGATAAATTGAACTTCAAGACAAAACTCAATCATTTTGTTAATTAAGCGAAGTCTAAACTTTTTGACGTTGCTTCTTTCAAGTGTGCAATGAATTTTTCGTGTTCTTGTGCTAAAAAGCCAATCTCTTGTAGATGTACACTATACATCTGTACATTGGTATAGAACGCACATTGGTATTACCACTGTACATTGGTATAGAAGCTTTGCAGTAAATTTCTTCTATTTAAGCAGATATGCAATCTGAAATCCTTGAAAAAGGTTCGCCTTTTACAGATTGCGATTTTTCTTCAAAACAAGTTAACAACACATCTGCACATGTG
This sequence comes from Uloborus plumipes, assembly GCA_038373865.1. Taxonomy (NCBI): domain Eukaryota; kingdom Metazoa; phylum Arthropoda; class Arachnida; order Araneae; family Uloboridae; genus Uloborus; species Uloborus plumipes. The sequence goes on along the minus strand of JAXGGA010004222.1, from coordinate 72,517 downwards.
GGTAAAACACTTTGACTTAACCCTTTCGGTGCACCAAAAAACGGACAAACAATTAAACGTTTAGAAGTTTTCCGGGGTTCCATTATTTATTAGTCGGAGAACGGAGAACAGTATAACAAAACTTGAGCATAAAAATATGCTATAAAGTTACAAAAAAAAAACTCACCCAAAGCTAAACACGCTGTACTTTTTGATCCACTTTCAGTTGCTAATTAAAGATACTGTTTGTTTGGCGGGTCTAGCTGACTAAGTGACAACCAAAGGGAGTGCAGACTGCAGGGACTTCGAACTGTCTCCTAGAATATGTGTAATGTCTAGACAAGTCGGCTGTAGAATAAAAATATACCGGCACAGTGCCGACGTAGTGCGTTCTGGTTCAGTTTTTGACTTTTTTTTTTCATATTTTGAGCCTTATGCACAAACAGAATGTATCTTCTAAAAGTTATATGTATATTTTTCGGTTCAAATTATGTTATCTACTAACAATTTAAATCAGATTCGATAGAAAACAATTACTTTTTTTTTTCAAATTATTTTTTGAAAATTTCCATTTTTAGCATATATTTTCCAACTTTGAGCCTCATGCGCGAACCGAAGGAGTCAACTTAGATTTTTTTTTATTATTTTTCCCAAATTTTGGATACCAAACCACAATTTTTGAGAGGTAATGCGATTTCGAAATAAAAAAAATCGATATTTTCGAAATTTGACATTGTAGGCGATTTTAGCCCAATTTAAGGCTGATGTGCAAACCAATGATCGTATGTAAAAGCTATAAAATATTTTTTTAGATTAAAAATGCACAAAATATTTACAGCTTATGGCAGTTGCATTATAAAAAGTTACAATTTTTTTTTTATTTTTTCCTTTTGAAAATTTCCATTTTTAACATATTTTTTCCAACTTTGAGCCTCATGCGCGAACCGAAGACGTCAACTTAGAATTTTTTTCTTATTTTTCCCAAGTTGTGGATACTAAACCACAACTTTTGACAGGTAATGCGATTTCGAAATAAAAAAATCGACTTTTTCGACTCACCCTAACGGATAATTATCTAATCAATGTAACAAACTCCTAAAATTATTCTAAACATATAGATCTGGTTCAAGAAACCATCATTCTCAATGAATGCAACATGAAATTCAAAATAATTTACACATTTTTCAAGTTAAGATAAAGAACTTCAAAACGTTTGAGGCTACAAAAAGTCCTACAGGGCTTTTTTATACTTCATAAATCTTACTTTGAACAGAAGATTCTTCTTCAGAGTCTGTTTCAGAAAAAATCCTTCTAGACGAAGAACTCCTGGTGGTTCTTTGGCCTCTAGACATTTTACAAGATATATCATTCGAAATGCTTTTGCTGGAAAAGAATTAGAAAATTTAGTGTTTAACTTGAAAACATCAGACCTCAGATAATCAAATCTTTAAAAAAGTGGGTAAAATATAAAATACTTTTTTTGCACAGCAACCCACATTATTGATAAGGAGGGGAGGTGGAGAGAGCGAGAGCGAGAACCCCACATAATATTTTAAATTTTGCTTAACAGAATTTTGTCGTATAAAATGATAAGATCTTGAAATACTCTCCCCCTCCCCTCAAAAAAAAAAAAAAAGAGCTTCTAAAAATATTTTTAAATTCATACGTATAATTACAAATAATCAACTTATGCTTCTTTTACTTCCTTACACTAGGTCATCCGTTATAACTTTGAACAGAGTTAGAAATCTCATTTTTCTAAATAACCTTTCACTACCAACTATTAGCGAATCAATCCCATGCAGTATAATCGCATTGCAAAAGTCAGGTTATCAGTAGGGATGCACCGATTAATTGGCCATAATCGGCCACTTTGCCGATTAATTGGCTGAAAAATATTTTTCAGATATTATTCTTTAAAGTATACTTTCACTAGGAAACTATGATGAATAATTTTATTAACAGTAATAATAATCCTCACAGTTGATATAAAGTTTTTTTTAAATGAATTTACTTTGAATAAATATACATAAACAATGATGCAACATTTTTCATGTGGCAATAGTTTTATCCTTAGCAGTGCTTTCAGATAACCTCTAATTTTCAAAGAATAAAAGTACTGAATTAAATTGCTACTGATTACTAAAATATATGAATTAAACGTACTCCTAAATTGGAGTGTTCACCACACACTCCCCCACCCTTCCTTTTTTTTATAAATTTTTATTTCCAATTAACATAAGTATCAATGTGTTAATAATATTATTGACACTAATATGAAAATTGGTTCTAAGAAATTTGATAAAATATTGAAATTATTTTGTGAAAACTAGAAAAATGGAAAAAATTCTTCTCCCAGAAATAAATTACTTACTACACTGGCGGGAAAAAAAATCCCAACACCAAGAAAAAATTACTGCAGAGTTAATGAAATTTGGGTAATGCAATTGTCTAGTTAACATGTTTAATTGATTAAATGTACAAGATCACTGGCTAATTTAAGCTCAAGAAAATGCTGTGCAAATGTGAAATTATGTTAATTTAATAGAGGGTGTAACCTCCAAAATTTTGAAGGCAAGCCTGCAAGCGTGCATGCATTATGTCATACAGGTGCCAAATGTCACTTTGTGGTATGGAGTGCAGGGTTGCCAGATTCAAGAACTGTTAATACGGGACAGGCTCGGCGGGGGGGGGGGGGGAATGTTGAGAAATGAATTCTAAAGGTTGAATTTTCAATTTTTACTTTAATATTAAATGTTTCTCACAAGTATAAATGAAGAAAAAAAATACACAATGATCATATAAATAAAGACTTCGTTTTTTACCACTGCATATTTATTTTTCGTCATGAATATGAGTATGGGAAAATGTTTAACATTAATTATTGTGAAAATTCGAATTTCCCTTTTATTAATACCCTTTTTCCTGACGTAGGCAGGTCATTTCAAATTTTACCGGGGGGGGGGGACAAAAGGTAAATTATACCACATTTCAGTGTAAATTATACCAAAAAAAAAAGCCACTTATATGCAAATATACTAAGTTTCCAAAATCAAGGGGGGGGGGGGGGAGCCATTGATCAACCGTCCTGATGTCCCAAATGACGGGCCTGTCTCGGCGTGAAAGTTATAGTCGCTTCTACTGATGACTAATGTTTAGTAGACTTTTTCAAAAAGTTAGACGTACCAACGGGGAAATTTGAATGCAAAAAAATTTTAATGAGTCATTAACAAAAATTTTGATTGAGTAGACATAAAATTAAACCTTACTACTCGAACTTAGTATAAGAAGTTAACCTAAAACAAAAAGAAAAAAAAATAAATAATCAATATCTTTTGGGGAAAACCTTTTTTTTTTTTAAACTCATATTTGTTGCTTGATTTTACTGCTGCACTATTTCTTTCTACGTTTTGAAGGTATTTAGGTTGCCAAAAAGCTCACTGTAACTTAAATTTATGTCGCTCACTGAAAAAATTATGTATCTTCACGTTTTTAAAACGCGTATTTGTTTGCTAAAAGGAATAACATTTAGTTACATCTTTTAGTACAAAAGCGAAGCGAATATCAAAAGATTAAAATTAATTGGTTCAAACAATCTAGTGTCTAATAATAACTGAACACATCCAATTGAAAAATTGAGAAGAGCTTTTCTACAATAAGGAATAGTAAAATCATTTACAAAAAGATACACCACTTTTACAATGAACGTTTGTTGAAATGATTGTCATAATAATTTCTAAGCTAAATGAATAGAACACTAACATTACTTCAGAACGGGAAATTAATTCAATCAATTTTCTTATCACTCTATTTCATATTCTGTTTTACTTTATTTTTTTCTGAAAATAATGTTTCGTTTTGTAAAATGCCTCTTCTAACCAGAATACGGGACTTTAGCCGTCCCGTATCAAGGTTCCCCGGGACGCGGGACAATATTTCAAAATACGGGACTGTCCCTTGAAATCCGGGACGTCTGGCAACCCTGATGGAGTGCCATGCTTGTTACACTTGTTGTGTCAATACTAGGACCGTCATTGCTGACTGTGGATGATGCTCGAGGTGCCGTCCAATGATATCCCCTACGTTATCAATTGGTGACAGACCTGGTGATTTTGCAGGTCATGGTAACATGTCAGACCTCTGTAGAGCACATTGCGTTACAGCAGCGATGTGAGGGCGAGCGTTATCCTGTTGGAAAACTCCCCTTTGAATGCTACTCATGAAGGGCTGTACTACTGGTAAAATTACCCGACTGGCGACAAATTTTCAGTCAGTGAGTTTGGGATAACCTCAAGAGTGCCACTGCTGTTGTAGGAAATTGCTCCAGAGACCATGACTCCAGGTGTGGGTCCTGTGTGTCTAGGCAGTAGACCGCTTGGATGCAGGCGGTCCCCTGACCTCCTTCTGACCAATATGCAGCCACCACTGGCACTAAGGCAGAATCTGTTTTCTTCAAAAATTACAACAGAGCTCCACTGCGACCTCCAATGAGCTCTGTCTTGGCACCACTGCCGTTGGAAACGGCAATGGTTTACAGTCAATGGAGTACCGGCTACAGGCTGCCTGGCTTGGAGCTGTCCTTGAAGTAAACAGTTTTTTATCGTTCCTTGGGTCACGACGGTACCAACTGTAGCTCGAATGTCAGCCGCAGATGCAGTACGATGCGCCGCAGCCGTACGCACTTTTCGGGGATCTTCGTTCTCAGTCGTGCCACGTGGCAGCTCAGAACTCGATCTTCTTGAGGTAGTACCATCCTTTGACCATAGCTTCTAATAATCATGCATGGTGGAAACATTCCCACCCAAGTTTTTCTGCAATATCGCGAAATGAAAATCCACCTTCTCGTAGCCAAATTGTACGCCCTCGTTCAAACTCGATGAGCTGTTGATAATGGCTTTTTCGTCTTCTTAAAGGCAATCCTGGCTAACATGAACGCAATTCGTCAAATTTCACGGAAAAATAACACTCACGAGCTTTACAATACGCTTTTAAAACAAGCCTTATTTGCATGTTCTGAGTGACGCCAGCTGCGCCACACTTATGCGCGGAGCACGAAATTTCAATCGATGCCACCTTTCAGTTGTATAAACACGCCTACCAAATTTCGTTTATCTAACACAAGTCTTTCTTGGTTTTGGGATTTTTTTTTTCGCCAGTGTATTTCTAAACTTGGAATTGTATTAGAGATAAAAAACAGTGATGGAAAAATTGGTAGTAGAAAAACAATTATCCTTATCATCAATCGGCCGATTATAAACAGCCGATTAATCGGTAATCGGCCAATTTGCTTATCGGTGCATCCCTAGTTATCAACACATCAAAACCAAAAACAGAGGCTAATTGAAAATAGGATTTATTGCACTCTGTTAAAGAATTTCAATTAAAGGAAGACGTTTAAGCTGATGAAAAACTCACCTCAGATCCTTTTCTGATCTTTTTTTTTTTTTGAGCAGAGGAAAATCTTAAAACTGCCGTTCCTACCCATCTTCTTTCAAGATTTAATATTGAGTTTCTTTTACATTCCAGTTGTATTTAATTTCTATCACATGCAATACTATATAATTTGGTTACTCATCCCCGTTTTTTTTTTTTTGTGTACTACTATGCCATTTATATTAAAATGTGTATTTACGTTATGAAAGTTATTACCCTAATACTGAAAATATATTTTCATAACGTTCAAAAATATCAATCTTCAAGTTTAGTTACATTTATAAACAGAAATTAATGGAATTTTAAAACCTTGTTAGATAAACATAAAAAATAAGATTTAAATCTCTACTAATAATAAAGCTGAAGGTGGTTCTGTCTGTCCTTCTTTCTTTCTGTCTGTCTGTTACGCGCATAGCGCCAAAACCGTTCGGTCGATTTTCACGCCACTTGGCACAAAATTAGTTTGTAGCATGTAGTTTTGCACCTCGAAGCGATTTTTCGAACATTCCATTTCGTTCTTTTTCTATTCGAATTCTTAGAGGAAATTCGATAAAATAGGGAAGAAATATTCCATACACATTTTCAAGTCTTATGTCATTCGAAAGCTTGAAATTTTCTGCACAAAATGACGTTTTTTCGAAGTTTCTACGATCATCAGGAGAGCTGTAACAATTGTTTTTAGAATCCCGAAATTCAAGGCTTACCTTCAGTAAAGCAAGCCAAACGATTCTAAAATGGCTTTGCTCGCGAATAAAATTTGTTTGAAAATAGAGATGAAATGAATTATTTTATCAACGGAAATCAACTTTTCATGTTGTTACCATGGTTACGTTTTTATTTCGTTCTTTTTCCCTTAATAATTTTAAAAGTGTATTTGTTTTTGCAACAATCCAAACTCCAAGCCTTATTAAAATTAGTCAAATGAAATATTAAAAACCGTGATAAGATGGCACCTGTCAATCAAATGAGAAATCGAGTCCTTTCCTTAAAATACAGGATACCATTCTAAATTTATCGTCTGCAAAACATATTTTACTTCATTATTAATTTATTTCAATATAAATTGCAGCAAATGGCTTGAGTGAACGAATTTAGCTTTTAATTTATCGTTTGCTGGTTGATCTTTGTCGATGTTTATTGTTTTTATTATCATTGTGAAGAATAATGCACGAAATTTCTATGACTAATACTTAAAATTTTTAGGATCAGTTGAGTTTAAAAGAAAAAATTGCTCCAAATATACTTTTGCAATGTGATTATTTATTGTTGGACTGTAATTTGCAGCAATAATTGCATTTAATAAATAATGAAAGACAATATTAAAAATTATTTTTTTGGCGACTTTTTTACAATTTGGCATTCAATTCTATTTCAGTAAATTTACTTCTATCTTATTGCGATATTGCAACGTTCTTTCTAAAGTATGTCATTTCGGAAAATGTATTATTTTGTTTTTGAAGTTAGGAAAGAAAACTTTCTTCTTCTTTTAAACTTTGGTAAGATTTCTGTTGGTTTCTGTGAGTTGGTTCTGTTGCATTGGAATTATGCTTATTTTTTCTTTTGGCTTATTTTTGTGCACCTATCTTTGGGGTTGCATTCGAATGTCCCCAAGGGGGTGATTTACCCCTTTTATGGGGTAATCAGGGCTTTCAATGCAGATCAAAGTGATATGAATTGGCGCGACCACTTGGCGATATCTCGCCAAGCTTTTGGTCACCAAGTGTTTGACGCCAATTTGGCGACATATCGCCAAGTTGGCAATAAATTTAGCGAAAAAAATTTTTTTTGGGTTCAATTTGGCGCTATTGGCGATATTTTGCGAAAAATCTACTGAATGATGTTAAAATCAAGGATATTTAGGAGATTAATCATTGTAAAACATTTTTTTGCATTGTTTCGTGGCAAACTAGGGATGCAAATGTTTGAATTGTTATCTTACTCACTTCAAGCACTATTTTAGCACTTAAGGCATCTACTAAGAAATTTACACGTAAAAGGAAGTAGTGTAGGGTCCATACCAAATTTTTATATCATACTTTGAAGGAATTATAGTTGAATTATAACTAAAATAGAGTATTTTTTTCTGCTATATCATTTTTTTACAAATGAACTTTTAATTTTATACCACGGGCAAAGCCGTGCGGGTACCGCTAGTTCTAAAATAAAATCACGATTCTTTTAATTATTTCAAAGCAATTATGATTTTTTTTTTCTACAACCAAATAACAACTCATAGATTTTCCAACCGAATTGACTATATTTATGTTCGAACATTTTTAGAAATTCTCAATCTGTGTATAACTCCTCCTCCTTAGCACTTATCATAATGACTGGGTGAGGTTTTTCCCCCGTCTCTGAAACCTGTGAAATTTTCAGGTGAAAAGGTTTTAAAAATACACCAAAATTAACAACAATATTTTTTTTTACATAGAATCTATTTCTGAAGTTCTTATATTACTTACCCTCCAATAGTATTTATAACGTAATTAAAATGGTTTACTCCACAACTAACACACAGTTTAATAACAAATTTGAATGCAAAGTAAGCTTGTTCGTTAGTTTTCTTTAAATAATAAAATCATTAAAATGACAATCAAATAATACCAAAACCAAAAATAGAGGCTAATTGGAAACAGGATTGACTGCACCCTGTTAAAGAATTTCAACTAAAGGATGACATTTAGGCTGATAAACTCACCTCAGATCACTTTCTGTGCCACTAGAATAATCACTACATTTCTCTTTTCGCAGAAACTTATTATTCAAATGAGAATCACTGGAGATAGAGATTCTATGATAATTCTGCTCTTTTGCACATATTGAATTCAAAGAGCTCACATCAAAGACTGTGAAGCTATCTTCTCTAGAAGACTAAAAAATATTAAACATAAATGAATTAATTAAAGACAACTTTCATCGATATATATATTTTTTAATAAAATACTTTTAGTATGAAGTTTTACTGAACCTTGATACAAAAGTTTCTTACAATTTTAATGAACAAAATTTTTAGCACTATTTATGTAATAATTTTAACAAAATTAGCAAATGCTAAAAATATATACTGTACTCCACAATACAAAGATGCATGGTCATAAACAAAATCATTTTTCCTGAATTAAAATAGAACAGAAAAACATTCACTCAAACTTAATTTAAAACTAATTGAAAACATACAAAAATATTTCATAGGAAATATTTTATATTTTAAAAATATTTTGAGCATTTAAAAAAACAAATGACAATAAATAATAACTACAAAATAACTACATATTGTAGAAACTACAATAAAAATATTTTAAGACTTGATTTTTAACAAGGAAAGATTACACTGTAGTAATTATACCACATCATTACTACCATTCTGTGAATTTTGTAAACACATGATTAAATCTGCTTTTACATGTATCTGTATCTGACATGCATATGTCTTCCCGTAATGCTACCTAACCTATCATGGGTAATATTAAAGGTTTGTTATAAGAATACAACCTTTTTGCATTTTATTTCAGTGCATGGTATTTCTTATTATTTTCTCAGTAACGCAAAGTAAGCTAAGTAAAAACACAAATATATATTTCAGAATAAATATTTTTATTTGTTTATATTGATCAGCACGTATGTGCAATAATGAGGTAAATCCAGGCTAGTGATCAGGATTTAATAAAGGGAGGGAGGGGGTGAATGTTTTTTAATTCTTACAAGCATTATCAGAGCAACAAATATTTCATTCAGAGTCAAATAATTCATTTAAGTTTAATAGCTAGCCATATTACTAATACTAGTATGAAAATTTACATACATGTAAGGGCCGCCATTACCCCCTCTTCCATGAAGGAAAAACTCAGGTTGAACTAGTGGCTACAATGCTGGCTCACACATTTTGCAGCTTCTATCAATTAAATATTTTTAATTGTTTACTATGCGACATATGGCAAAAGTATTAAACATTCAATCTTTTGTCTTGAATACAACTACTAAAATAAAGAAAACGTAACCAATGTTGAAGAAATATATCCCTGTTATTTTGAATTTTTCCAGAGCAAAGAGCGTATGCTAAATTAAAATTTCGTTGGTGGACAGCAAAAATCACACCTACTTGTACCTAAAAACATAAAAGCCTGGGGTAAGCAATTAACCCCCCCCCCCCTCCCCCAAGAGGCACCTAAAGAAACTCTTTGGGAAAACTCACACAACTTTGCGAACAAAAATAGATTAACCCTTACAGAAAAAAAAACTCATTAGACTCTTTCAACGTATTTTCAAAAGGCGAAGGTGATTATGCTTCTATCACACTTTTTTTAATTAAAAAAAAAATTAGAAGTTGGCAATTGTTGAAAAAAATCTTAACTGCCACTTTTTAACTATGTTTCTGTACTAAACTTAAAAGTAAATTTTTCGGCAATGCAATTGCATCAACAATCAGTCACATAAAATAATATTTCAGCATGAAAAATATTTAGAAAAAAATAAGTTTTTTAGAGTACAAACCTCTAAATTACTACAGATATCTTTTGAATGGGAATACGACTCTTCTACAGATTTAAAAGCAAACTCTTTTAATGAAGTTCCTAATATGGATGAAATTTGTAAATTGCTGTGCCCACTTGATGCAGTAATCACTTGTCTTTGACTAGTTTCATCGTCTTTTTTTCTGGAAAAGAAAAAAGTAAAAGAATTATATTAAAAGGGAAATCCTTTAAGAATAAAACACTACATAATACGTTTATATGCTATAACGACCAAGTATAAACTTACCAAAAAACATTATCCTTATGGAAGCAATAAAAAAAATAATAATAAAGTTAATTAGCACAATGTATTATAAATGCATGAACAAATTGACGTTATAAAAACATATTGGCAAACTTAACACAAACTTAAAAAATTGCAAACTTCACCTACACTTCTGTGAGGAGAAAAAATCTCCCTTCAGAGGAGCCATACCTTTTGAAAAGTAATGAGTAAGCATAAAATTTTTGAGAAATAAATAGGGTCATTTTTGTTCTTTTGAGGGAAAATGCAAATCTGGAAGAAAATTGACAACTAATTCTTTATCAAAGAATAAGATAAGTGGAACCAATAAATAGCAAATACAGCATTTGCCAATTTTACAGGGCGAGGACTGCTGATGGTCTTTGAAAAAGGTGAGAAAGGTGACAAATTTAAAACAAAGGTGACTAAAAGGTGACCAAAAGTTACTTGTAAAGAAATCAAAAAACAGAAAACGATTATCATTTTTTCTGACTTTTACCAAAATAGCCTACATACTATTTTTAAAGACTTAAATTCTAAACATGATAGGGCTGGAGGTAACAAAATAAATCATTTTAGGACATATTTCTAAAAAACTTTCAGGGTAAACTCTATGTAATGATCAGGGGTGATTGTGAGTTCATAAAAAAAATACCTGAAAGTTTTAAAAAGAAAATGTGTTGCGGGGGGGGGGGGTTAAACTAAGGCCCTATTTTTTTAGCTCACCTAATTTTATGACTATACATATATATAACAATTAAGTTCCTTTCCTAAACTATTCCATTTCATGTATTCGAATAATTTCAATTAGTTTTTAGTGCAAATATTGTACATGCATTTGATTAACATTTTAAAAGGAGTAATAAAGTTACTTTTGAGCTGGTGCTGAACAAATTATCTCCAAAAAAATATTTTAAAGAGAAATTTTTAAAAATTTCATTTGTTTGCCTTTCAACAAGGAATAGCAAGCATCAAAATTGCGAAGTATGAATCTTACAGCGGAAGCAAAGAAATGCCAATTTCAAAATTAAGGCATTAAAAGTATGAAAGTGGCATATAAAAGAATTCAAATATACTTACTTCAGATTTACAATTAAAAGCTCAACGATAAACATATTATTTTTACTATCCACATAATTGAAGCAAAATAAAATTTTATCAATTCTTCAAATTTAAACTTAGATATTTTGATTTTCATAAAAGAGGCAGAATTTCGCTCGAAAATTTTAAATTTATGATTTTTTAATTTTAATATGTTGCATTTATTTGTCTCCTAAGTGTAATAAGCATAAAAAATGAGAAAAATTCGATTCTCATATCAGATGCAAATCGATTGCATTTTTTTACATGAAGACATCAAAATAAAAAAAAATGCAAATAAAATAATTTATTAAAGCAAAAAAACAATTAGAATGGCAGCTTAACATTTCTATTCGATGAATATTATTAATAATGATCGGTATAATCATCGAAAATTCGAAAAAGCAAAAAAATTCCGGAGGTGAGAAGATAAAAGCATAATTAAAAATATTATACTTCCGATATTTTCAAACATGAAAATACCAGAATTGATCGTGAAAATATCGGAAATCCGGTAAAATACCAGAACACAATAACTCCTAGTTATGTTCAAAGATTTTTCTTTAAAATCAATTATATTAACACCTGAAATTATGAAGTGAAGATAATGACGATTATTCAATGAACATATTTTATTCTTTTCATCTTTTAATTTTTAGCTCATTGCAAAATCATCGGAATTCTTTTTCTTGTTTCTCTGTAAATACAAAGCATAAATGTTCACTAAAAAGTATTGACAATAGAGAATGAGTGAAAGTCCCATCTCTATGCAAATCATCAACCGAATTTCGTTTCAAGAATAAAAAGAAAAAAAGAACTACCAAGTATCCTTGGAACAGGTAGACCTGTTTTTTGTTTCTTTTCGCAATTTTTAAACGGGCCAAAAATTCAAAATAAAGCCTTTAGTAGCATATAAAGGCTTTGTTTTGTGAATGAGCTACAGTTGAAGCATTATTTTTTAATGGTTGAATGAGATTTTTGCTTTTTTTCCCTTCAAAATTCTATTTATTTTCAGGTTAGGAAAAGAATATTCATAATGCTCAAAAATTTTTATTTATCAAAACTAGACTTTTCTAAAACACATTTCAAGAAAGGTTTAAAAAGGTGACAAAAATTCCAAAAGGTGACAAAAAGTGACCAAAATTTCAAAAGGTGAGTAAAGGTGAGAAAGGTGACTGAGCCCTCGCCATGAATTTATGGTCATTTAAATTTTGGGAAGTTGAGTGGTGGGAGGATCATCTGACCCCTGTCTTTGAGATGCGCAAATGCTCTATATACTAAGGTCTTTATTTTATTATATTATACTTCAAGTGGTTTTCTTTACATAGAGACTAATGTTTACTTACTTGCTTATAATATCATCACAACCTAGCTACAAATTAAAAGTGCAAACATTAGCAAGCAACTACACATAACTTAGAAAATAGAATTTAAATCTGGATGTCAGTGTTGTTTCAACTTTCAAATCATAAAAGTTACATTTTGCATGAGTGCATGCTAAAATATTTTTTTTTCCATTAACTAAAAGTTTATAGAAGTCCTTTATAAATATTATAAAACTTTATTTTCAAAGTCATTTAAAATGTGTCATTTCAATGCTTTAATGTATTTTTAAAAACTTTTCTTTGATTTTTATTTATTTACTTTTTAATGATGGTAATTCTAAAATGTAACACTAGACAATGAATGAACGACTGGAAAATCTATTATTTATTCACTCACAGGAAAACCAAACTTATTCTCATTATGAAAATTTTAGAAAGCTTACTTTTTGCAAATATATTTTTATGAACTATTCAAACCAATGCAGAGTTTAAATTTCTGCGAGAAATACCCCCCCCCCCTTCCTCAATGAAAATAGGGGTGGGGTAGACTCTCCTTATTTTTTAGGTGGTCAGTGGGGAGGGGGATCAATCGCCCCTCCTCCTCCAACTTTGAAAATTCAATGTGTTTGCATTTTAGAGGGTGTGGTTTTTGTTGTTAACCGAAGAAATTGCATGTGCTGCATTGCGTTTGCACCCTTTGACCCCCATGGAAAAACTTGAAATGACAGTTCTGGGTGGAGGAACATTAGAGATCACACAGACAAGACATATTACAACATTGACACCGACCATTCATTCAAAACTTCAAATATAGATTTTTTTAAAGCTTACATACAAGAGAATTAGCAAATACCCGTCTTTCAGTTTCAAAACAATACTATATAATCCACAAGATTGCACATGTGATATATTTACTCTCATTAAATAAAGTTTCAAGAATGCAAACTACAAACGAACATACTGTGATAAATTTTGACGCTACTATCATGACTACAAGAACTATTCATAATTTTTTTAAACTTTCAAATCTCTACCATGAACAATACAAAAGAGTTTTAAACCGTATTTGACTTACCAAAACTTTGAAACTATAAAAAAATTTAAAAAATGAGTGACAGAAAATCAAGATTTGGTGACAACATCAAAATTTTTGATATCACTCCGAAAGTTTAAAAAAATGGTGTTTCAAAACCTAAACAGTTTTCGTTTCATCAATTCACAATGTCTTTAAAATAAAGTCATTCATAAATCGCGGTTTGCCGGAAGTACCTTGACACAACTTACTTTACATTGCAAACAAAAAATTCTCTCCCACCGGGTTGGAAAGGAGCCAACTTTTTTCTTACCTACATACATTACGTCATTGTTGTTGACTGAGAGGGAGAACAGGGAGGGAACCAGCGACCAACCTCAAACTTAATGCACATTTTTTAGCGCCAATATAAGGAATGCAAATTTTTTGATCAAAAAAATTTCCCAGAGTACTTCCAACAGTGATTTCTTTCAAGTATTAAATAGAATTGAGATTCGCAACTCATGTTCGCAATTGCACGGTTTTTTTTTTCCTTTTCTTATTACCAGTTTCTTTTCTTTCCTTTTTGGAAAAACCTCAATTTTGTAAAAAAATGTAAATTTTTTTCTCAAGGCCCAAGGAAATATTGCAGGGAAAATAATTCGAATTTGCGTTACAAAACGCGACTCATCAGTATTTTTGAAATATTGTTAACAAATTAATTTTATTTCGTACCTCGTCAGAACGAAAAGTCTCAACTGAGCGATTTTTTAGTTCTGATCTAAAACAGTAGGTATTAAAAGCCCTGTAACACTACCTCCATAAATATTGTCACACACTTCCTCAACACCCTTTTTGACCTTTCTCCTTGTTACAAAGTGCCGCTTTTTACCTAACCCCCCCCCCCCCCAGGCCCATAATTTCAAATGTTTTCGGGGAGGGAGGTCAAAGGGTACATAGTCACTATAAATTATGACCAGAAACAAATTGCACCAATAAAGATCGTAAACAAGTTCACTACATTTCATTTTCCTTCATATGAAAATGTTTATACCCAAAAAATTAACAAATAAACATTCCCAACTTTTAAAAATTATTATTACTATTACTTTTTTATGTATTTCAAAAAGCATATCTCATAATTTGTATTTCATTTAGTAACCAGCATTAAGCCTCAAAAATTCTGTAGCTTTAATTTTATTTACAAGAAATTTTCATGAGTAGTTTTTTTCTAGAGTGCCAAAAAAAATATGTTTATTAATTTCCCCAGATAATTTTTCTTTCATAGTATTCATAAAAAAATTGCCTTTCTTTTCCTTTTTTTTTTTTTTGGAAAAAATGATATTTTTATTAATGGTCAAATTAAAATTAAAAAAAAAAAAAAAATATATATACAGAAAAAATAAACAAACAAACGTGGAGCTGGAACTCGCATGAAATAAAAAGTGAGCTATTTATTTATTTTGCCACTTGGGGAAAAGATTTTTCTATGCCTTTTTTTTATATATAAATTCCTAGTAACTTTTTCTCTTATGGTATTCTTAAACTATTTCTTTTCTACCTCTTTTTTTTTTTTTAAATATTTCAAATGTATTTTCATTATAGTTTTAATTCATATTAAAATTAAAAAATAAACTTGGTATTGGACCCTACGCGAAATAAAATACTTGTAGCGCCATTTGTTACCACTATGGAAAAATATTTTTATACGATGTTTTCTTTTTCTTTTTTTTTTTTTTTTGAGCTTTAGATTTTAAATTTGAAGTAACATACTGCATAATAGATCATCCCATTATTTCTGAAATCATTAAAATATCCCAGCTATGCAGGTCCGTCTTTTTGAAAATTATGTAAATTATACCAAAAAACACAGTAAAACAAAGCCCACTTATATGTAAACATTGATTTTACGAAGCCAGCCTTTAAATGACGGCCCTGCAACCATGTTGAAGATTATTTTCAGAAAGAGGAAGTCTATAAAGTTTGATTTGAATGCCTTCATAATTGTCAAACTAAAAGGATGATATGTTAGAAAAAAAAAAAAGAAAAACAACCTATAGCAAAACAGTTTGTGACAAAGAATATGTTCATTGCAATTTTAAGAGAAATTTGTGAGTTTTTTCAGCATTAAAACCCTGAGAAAAATTTTAACCTTTTTATCTAAGAAACCAAGAACACTAAAAAGTATTTTTAGCCTAGCCAAAAATTGAGAAAATTGCAGGTTCTCTCGACATGTTTTTAGTTAATGTTTCAAGAAAAAAAAAAGTGATTAATAAGAATCAAAACGCAATTTCTTGTAGACTTAACATCGATGAAAGCTCGAGGTTGCTGGCAACAAAATGAAGGGAATTCAAAGTGTATGAGAGCTGTAAACAATTTTGTTTTTAGTTTAAATTATGGTTAATACGCACGTATTATCAGTTGTTAGAGTGAAGTTATTGTAGTCAAATGACTGAAAACATCATACAATTCGCAGTTATGGCAAATAATTTTTTATACAGTTAAAGACAAGTATTATAGAACTAAAAGGGATTCAGGTATCTTAAGTTACCTAATAAAGGTTGCTAGACATTAAAGCAGGGCTGCGGAGTCGGAGGAAAAATTGTCGACTCCGACTCCGGGATTTTAAACTTCCGACTCTGACTCCCGACTTCCGCTTTTTTTTAAATTTATTTTTTTTACCCAAATGTGAAGAGGGAAAAACCCTAAACAAAGGTTGAAATATTAAGTCAATTTTTAAAAGTTTCATTTTTATTCAAGGTCGTAGCCAGGACTCATTTTAAGGGGGGGGGGTAGCAAGCTGGGGTATCCGAGCTGGAGGTCATGGGAGGTCATTGTGACCTCTCAAAAAGTTCAATTTTCTCAAGAATTCTGGCAGGTAATTTCGCCACATTTACCTCAATTCTCGGAGGTTACTGTGATCTCCCATAAAGTCAATTTTCTCCAGAGCAAAAGACAAGTGCCGCTCTTGTCATTTGACTCCGTACAAAATTAATCCTTTTCGTGTTAAATGGCCAGACTTTATTTTAACACATTGCATTTTTGCTACAAATATTTTTTATCCACTTGCATAAGCCCAAACATAGCAATTCGTTTCACAAAGCAGACCCGCCATTTTGAAGCCCTTTTTAATGATCCTAGATGCTTAGGATTTGGATATTGAACGCTGAAAATTTGTATCTGTTAATTTCAAAGATATGTTTCCGCCTCCATGAAATTTCATCCTAATCGGAGGTGGTCGGAGTGGGAGTCGACATGTTTTTCAGCGACTCCGACGGTCCAAATCAGACAGACTCTGACTCCGCAGCCCTGATTAAAAGAGCCAATTAACTACGTAAATACAAGCTTTTAAAATTGCTTGCAACCGTACACAGAAATATTTTAAGCTCTTGTTTCACCTATTCCTGGTCTTTGAACTTAGTATCTTCGTTTAACCCTTTATACCCTGATGGGACTCAGAAGTCCTGTTTAGATTGATTTAGTGAGTTATGAATCCCAAATGGCTGGAATCATGGTGAAGCTTTTAAGTACCACTCCTTGAACTTTGCTGAGAGGCTGACAGATGGTAACTGCGATCGGAAAAGTTTTCCTAGGTGCCCTAAGGCGTAGGGGGCCTACTGATTAGACTACTGATTTTCAAAATTTTTATACTCGGTATATATATTGAAACCAAAACACAGTGGCGTACGCAGACAAATCATTTCAGGAGGGGGGGCTGAGTAAAGTCTCTTTGAGGGGGGAAGCACCTCATGAAATGTAGTTGAGAAAAGTGGATATCTCAAATTTCTGCTTTAATGCCTATTTAAGTCGACAAAAATACATCATTAAAAAAAACTTTTTGTCATTAAAAGTATTGTGAAGAAAGCGTTTTGCTGGTCACAGAGAATGATAAATTTAAATTAAAAGAAAATTTCTTCATTGAAAGAGGTTTTGCTGAAACACTTGGATATAAATATAATATTTTGGAAAATTTACGCTCTAATAATGTTAATATTACAGTTTACTTTACTATTGTTCCCAAAACTGGGTTTCAATTCAATTTGCTGAAATTTATTTAACAAAATTAGATGACTTAAAAAAAATCGGCATTTCTAATACATAGATTTACAATAAAATGAACAAAATGGAATAATAGGATAATCATAAGCACGACATACAGTAAAATATACATGTTCAAAACAAAAAAAAAACTTTCTTTTAACTTTGCCCTATTCTTAATAATCTGTTCTGAAAGCTTTTCGCATTCCATTTAAAAAAAAAAGAGGGAAATAATTAAAAAAAAAAAAAATACTTTACTTAAATCTGAAAATTTCGGAGGGGGCTACAGCCCTGTTAGCCCACTCCTTGAGTACGCCACTGCAAAAACAGTATATGAAAATTGATTGTTAAATTAATTTGGGACATAATGGGTAAAAAGGTCAAATTAAACCACAGTATTATCTATTGATTTAAAGGGGTGTAATGTAGCATGCCTCCTCGTGGTGCACCCTGGATAACGCAAAACCTGCTACGGCTTCTGCCGCTCTCCTTGTGAAGTTTTCTCAAAATGCAAGTTGCTTCGTTGCTTCCTGGGCCGCTGCGTGGATAAAAACTAGGTAAAACTGCGAAACGTCTCACCATGTCCTGGATTCTCCTAGAGCTGCTGTAGTGGCTGCTTATATAGTTTTAACAGAACACGATTGTCTAAATGCCTATATATACCGTTTCCACCTGACTGACTCTCCAATCTGTATTTTATGTAACTCTAGACAAGTCATGGACACTGCTCATCTGAACGATTGCTCTGCACTAAATAATTCTTTTAATTGTGTTGCTGAAAAATACTGGAGAGTGGGTGGTCTAATGACCTACATCTAATGGTGAAGTGATCCGGCATTTGAAAAATTAAAAAAATCTATCTGTTGATAAAATGCTTTCATTTTGGACAATAAACTATTAGCTATTAATAACTGTTTTCTTAAATACAAACAGACTTTACTTCACACACTCCAGGGTCTCCTGTACCTACCACAACTCGTAGTTCAACTGGGATAAGGCCATGAAGAGCGCTCTGTTCTTTTTGAACCAGGCCGAGGGATGAGCAAACCCTTGGCCCAGCACCCCCAGAAGTATCGTTTCACTTGGAGGACTTTGTGACCACGACATTTTTAACGTCCCCCAGCCACCATTAACCAAGACGGTGGACCTTTGATCGGCTGGGATCGAACCTGGGACCCTACGGTCACGAGTCCGACGTCTTACCGATTGGGCTGCCACGGCCCAATACAAACATACTGCTAAAACACGCAAAGGAAAATTTTGAAATATACTATGAGCAAAAATTTTCAAAAACCACTATAATAATACACAGAGCAGAGTTCCTACAGGGATTTACTATCTGAAAGCTATTTTCTAAGAATGACCAGCAGCTTTTAAAACTTGAAGGTATGAGTCCTTCAAACATGTCTTCTTTGTCAAGCTTCAGTCCTGTTTAGGCACATGGATATCAGAGAGTACGTCTGCAGCAGTTACTTATGACAGCTGCTGTAATTTATGAACTACTATAACTTACAACGTGATTATATGAACCTTTTTTCATATTAAGATTCTAAGGAGATTTTTTTTACTTTAACGCTATTTTTTACATAAAATACAATTTTAACAACATTTTGTAATTTGCAGAATTGCATCATTCATTTGTAAATTATACAATGAATGATGAAATGAAAAATGCCTTTATTTATCTGAGCTGCTAGCTTGACAAAATTAATAATAATCGTAAACTTTTGATTTCGACACAGCTTCCACTCTTCAATCAGTTTCAAACAGAATTAAAACATATTAAAAAATGACATTACCTGAATTAAAAAGAAAAAAAGGTCTAAATTTTCCAAATTTTTATAAAAAAAATTGTAAAAAAAAGTGTCCTACCCTAGTGTTAGAAATTAGTCACAATGATGCATAGTACATGTTTCTGGGCTTCAAAATTGCTAGTCTATGTACAATTTTTAATCAATCAAACATATAAATCTGAAATAACAAACATCAGAATATAAAACAGCATTTATTAAATAGAAATGCTGATCGTTGCCTATTCAAAAAGATCTGAAAAATGTAAAAAGAAAATGATTTTTAAAGGACAAAATTGTTTGCATTTTGAAACTATTTTTTACTTATTTATCCTTCAAGTCATTGTCATGATGAGTTAGGAGAAGAAAAAAAAAAGCTTCAACGTGATTCAAAACTTTTGACAGGCTTAAAATCTGGAATCCTAAGTGTCAAATCAGTTATTGAATGCAAATAGCGACTAACGACTGCTTATTTCTAACACTGGTCCTACATTATTTTTGCTATAACTGTAGAACACACAACAGTTTCACCCTCTACAAATGCTTGGCTGTATTCCTTAAAAACCATCAAATCATGTATGGGTGATTGGAGTCCAGCGTACTTATGATTTTAAACATTAAATTTGATTGTCGTCCTTGAAAGTTTTATGGCTGATCTTTCATAAAATTAGCTGTTTTACTGCTTATAACTTTTTCAAAGAATTTTTAATTTTACAAAACACAAGACACATCATCGCAATTTCTTTTTCTTGGTGTTTTATACATTTTGCCCCTTATAATGTTTTTACTTGGTACTTGAGTATGACCGAGAAGGATTTTTCATTTGGGCCTTGTAAATTATGACTTATTTCAAAATTCTGATTCAATGCTACTTTGATTCAAGAATAGGGGCACACAGCTAAAATTTTTGGTAGAAGAATTTGCAATTCACCGAATGAAAACCTGATTTTACTGAATGATAAAGTGAAAAATGATGATGATACACACACATCTAGATCTGTTATCATTTTTCTGTTAAAAAGCATATGGCATGGCGACTTGTTTACTTTGTACCTTGAAGACAGTAGAAAAACTTTTTCAAGTGAAGTGATTGGCAATATCAAAAATACATGCAATATTAGAATTTAGAAATTGTAGTTGTCGAAATTCGCCAATCACAACATTTACTTTGCAATAACAATAAACAAACTGTAACTGCCAAAAACTAAAAATGCACCAAGAGTACCAACCTTTTACCAAAAAATACAGAGGACGGCATCATTAAACATTTTTTGTAAAAATACAAAATTGCATTTGCAATAATGTCAATAAATGTACTAAATCGTTAGACAAAGTTTGCCAAATAAAAAGATGTTTCTCGGAAGTTACCCATCTGGGAGGCCGTTTTCAAAAATTCGAAGTGGATTTCAACTGATTAGAAACTCATTGCCATGAGACATAAAAAATATGACATATCTCAAAGTAAAAGAAAGCGTTTTTTGTTAAATTCAACAACAGTATGAATGCTATGTTTTGTGACTGAATAAATTCAATTTATTATAGCAGTAGCTACATTATGAAGAATGCAGCATAAAAAGTTTTGAAAATGCATTAAAATACTAGGCAATATTAGCAATAAAAATTCCAACAAAATACCAAATTTAAACCATCTCGTTATGGCTACAATGCAGTGTAAAAATGGGAATTTAAATCTGGGCGTCATGATGACACCTAGCATTAGTCTATAGACGTCAAAATGAAGGTGTCATATATAAATGCAATCAAATAATATGTAAATTAGAGCACAACATGAGCAGGATTTTCTTAAAGAGAGGGTCAAGACGGATATAGACAATGACAAATGGATATAGAAGTTGACTAATGAAATGTAAGGGGGGAGGGACTAATGAAAATATAATAAAAATGTCAGTGAGTTTAGGGAGTGGAGAGGAGAGGTTGTGACCTTCTTCCATTATCTGCTAAAAATCTTAAATTTGAAATGAAAAAAAAACGCCATTATAGGCCATTCTTAACAATGTTAAGGAAGGAAATGAAATTTTAAGCATCTGGAATATGATCAAGAATTTATTCTCTGTAAATCTTTAGGGAGGGGAAGGTTAGAACCTTAACATCCAATTGCTTACGTCACTATACTAGAGTGTGAGCAGGCCGTGGTGGCCCGATCGGTAAGGCATTGGACTCGTGTCCGGAGGGACCCGGGTTCGATTCCAGCCGATCAAAGATCCACCGCCTTGATTAATGGTGGCTGGGAGGCGTTAAAAATGTCGTGGTCACAAAGTCCTCCAAGTGAAACGATACCTCTGGGGATGCTGGGCCTAGGGTTTGCTCGACCCTAGGTTCTGGTTCAAAATTAAGAACAGAGCGCCCTTCAGGGCCCTATCCCGGTTAAACCACGAAGCTGTGGTAGGTACGGGGGACCCTGGAGGTGTGAAATGAAATGAAATACTAGAGTGTGAAAAGATATTTATTAAATAGAAATGATACACATTGCAAATAACATATTTAAAAGGATCTGTAACCGTAATACTGTATGCCAAAACTCTGCAATTGTCACGCAACTTACAAATAGCAGGTCTCATGCATATCAGTACATCTTGCATTAATTTCAACCCTTCTCGTTAAAAAATAGAGTGAATAAAATAAGAAATAATCATCAAGTTTTTGGTCTGTATATTTTTCTTTTTCATTTTATAAGCAATTAATTTATCAAATACGAAATCCAATTACTTGAAATGGAACAGCCAAAATTATATTTTTAAGTGCTCAAATACAATGCCAATAATAAAGTTCGACAGAACATTTGGCACAGTTCAACAGTTTTTAAAGCCCAAGTTCATATTTTTCAGAAATTTCAGCTATCAAAAGTAAAAAACACACACTGAAATAAAATTAAGGTTACTTCAATGCTGCATTAAGAGAAAAAATTATTTTATTACCTTGGTTTCGGTGTGGATTCCCGAATGTTTGCTCCTTTGACCGTTTTAGAAATTGGTGAATGCTTATGTGTGCAAGCACTTCGCAGGATCATGGAGCTTGACGATTCTGAACAAATACCACCCTCTTCAATACAACAAGATTTCCTCATGTTTAAGAAATCATCTTCATAAAAGTGTCAAAATATTTAACACTGTAAAAGACATTAAAGAAATTGCTCCGCTTTAATCTGTACAGCCGCCTCCGCGACTCTTTTTCTAAATATAACAGTGAGCAAAGAGTAATGTCAAATTTAAAATGGGAAAAAAATACTAAACAAACAAACCAGATCAACGGATCACAACATAACGCGGTTACAGTTAAAAGATATAAAAAAGTAGGACAGCTGTGATTTTAGGATTTCTCGTCACGACAGCAGCTGTGATGAAAATAAAACGAATTTAAGATTAATTTACAATTAGAAAATGTATGATTACGCTTAGAGGCAACGCTGTAATGAATGTAGTCCTAACTTCCTTGATGCTTTCGCTCCATCATGCCAATGGGAGTTCCAGGATTCCCGCGAGGGAGCGAGGGAAGGGCAAGCAAGATGCTGATTTTTAGTGCCCCCCACTAGGCAAAATCTCTATTTTTCCGAGGAGGGGCAAAGATTTGAAACTGCCGCCCCAAATCATCTTCCTTAAGTTCTTCTATTCGGTTTTATTTCATTTTTTTTTTCAGAAGCCATCAGCTTCAACATACATGAGGACTGCGTATTATGCGCTTTGGCACAGAGAGGATGAAATAACATCCATGGGCAAGGCGGGATTCGAACCCGCGACCACTTGCCTACGAGGAGAGTACTCTACCTCTAGGCCCACGCGGCCCCCCTCTCATTTTTATTAAAGGCTTCTTTTGTGGCATTTTATTGCTTTGGTGGAAAGATACATACCAGAAGTTACAAGTTCTAAAAACAGTATTAGAGTCTGAGGGAAAATTAGACGAAGGACGGAACTAAAGAAGGAACCGAGAGGGAACTTCTTCGCAAATTTTTACAAATTAAAGTATTAGAAACAGATCCGCCAATTCGAACTTTTCCGAAGGGGGGGGGGGGCAAAGAGACAACTCAATATAATTTGTACTAAGAAAAAAAAAAAGAACTGCTGAAGCTACGCCACTTTCATGAAAATACATATTGATTTCGCCCCTTAAATGATGGACCTGTAAAACGGCTCCATTTTTTTTCTTTCTTTTTTTTTTACATTCATGGCAAAATCTGTAATTTTGTATTCGTCCAATACATATTCACGAACTATAATACTACATTTAAAAATAAAAATTTAAGTTTCAAAAATATACACAGATTTTTTTCAGCATGAATATATAAGATTATTTTGTACAGCATCTAATATTATTAAAAACTAAGCTCTTTGAAAACTTATTTATGTCATCTTTACTTTCTCCGGACGCCAGTGAACTGCCCATCGACTCAGGTATGGATACATTCGTAATTTTTCAGTCCATATGTTTAGCTATTTTACATAATTCTCCGATTTAATTAGCAGATTTTTAATTTGAAACGTAAAATCTCAAGCCGTCTGCGTGGGTACCAGGTATCAGCAAATCATAAATGGAAGAACAAAAAGGGAGAATTTGGCGAAGTGCCAAGTTCTCCCTCTATTTTTTTTTTTCCATATCAGAGTTAAGTTTCATTCTACTATCTATCTATCTCTCTCCCTATGGTTTTTTTTTTTTTTTTTTGTGTGTAAGTGATTTCATATAAATTACATTGCGTGTTTCAGTTATTTTTTTTTTCTGTGAGAGAAAGGAACTGTATTTTTTGTTTGGACTAGATATTTTGCTATGTTTTTTAACTATACACATATTTTTTTCATTTTTCACGTCAGGAGGGGGGGGGTGTATCTTTTATTTATTTGGCTAATTATTTTAAATTGTAAAGGAACGATTACTGTGCTTTTAAAGGGTATGTTAGCATTTCAATTAATGAAAATGATTATTTGACATCAAGATGGGGAGAGCGGTATTATTTTCATTTTCAGCGGGAACGCCGTATTCGGTGGCATATAGTCGATTTAACTCCAAACCACCAGAAGCGGGTCTGTGATCGAGCCGCCGAAGGCGGTGAGGTAGTAACCGCAGGCGACGAACGGGGGTTGGTGAGCGAGAGAGCAGGGGGCGAACCCCCTAGTGATAAGAAAAAAATGCAACGAAAGAATAAAAAATATCTTCGTTGAGCATTGTGCTTATTTAAAAAAATACAAAATAAACCTAACAATCTTAAGCTGCAATTTAATCTCAGCTTGCGCATGCGCAGAGCTGGGTTTACTGCATCCAGCTATGTTATATCATTCCAAATTAGTGCTTCCTAACATGGATGAAACTGCAATTACTGGAAACAGTAAAAAGCTGTTTGATATTTGCTTGGGAAAACGGTTTATTTGTCCTGTATTTTTGACAGAGTAATCTTTGAGGTTGTAATGTTCCAGACGAATTTTATTTCAAGACTTTTTTTTTTCTTTTCCGGTGCAGAGCACTCCAGAAGAAATTTCGGAAAAGAATGGAAGAAAACCAGTAAAACCCTCATCAGGTAACTCTATGAGAATTGGAGAACGGTACAAAAAAGCACCACCTCATATCCTCATTTTCTCAAAACAATTAGTGACCTCTATTGAGACTAGAACTCGGGACTTATCTCGAGTTACTTCTAGATAACTGCGTAGCAGCTAAGTCACAAGATTCAGTTAATTATTACTAATTAATTTTGTTCGTATATTAGCCACAGATGGTCTCAGAAAGAAATTCTGACTGTGCCTCTGACCGGGAACGTTTTAATAGTTCTGAAATCAAATTCACTATCAGAGAAAAATTAATATGTAGCGGTTGTTTTATTTGAATCCTTATATTACTTTTTTGAGACATAACAACCGCGTTGAAAGAAAATTGTCAAAGCGTGCTCAGTCTTCAAAACGCGTTTTTCTGTCAAAGTTTGAAAATATTCGAAATCTTATTCCTTTTTAAGTGTATTTTCGACGTAAGAGAAAGTTTTAAAAAATCCATACAATTCAACTTAACATTTTCCTCAAAATCTTTATAAAAACGTTTTGCGCGAAAGAAAATGCATGTAATTTATTCTTTTCTCCCCCTCAGAACGCACGCGAGTGTCCCACGATTCTGACGCAAAATAAAAGAACGCCCACAAAACCATTTTCTGTTTACGCACGATTTCACGCTTTGGTTGAAAATGATAATGGATCGACTGCGCGATGACCTCTAGAACAGCACTGGCAAAGTTCACGATTTCGGGATCCACAAATGTGACCAAAAGCACCTGTTGGAAATTTCTGACTTCATCCGTTACTCAAAACTTTGGTGATGGAAAAGTGCCTATGCCTGCTAAGGCCTTGTTTAGAAATTTTAAAACAGAAGGGCGATACATCTCAGACAGCCCCCAAGAGCAGTGGCACACCCGAAAGTGAATAATACTCCTTACCCCCCACCCCTAGAAATTTCAGTAGCGCAGTCTGCACTATATGCCGGGGCCTCCGAGAAGCTGCTTTCTCTTCACTCTCGCGGAGGCCCCGACCCCTGTCTATCAGGCCCCATTAACTGGACCGCATCCAGGCCTATATATGACAATTGTTTTCCACGGGTCGCAACATAAACGTGAATCAAAATTAATTTGAGTAAAAAGTTTTTTATATTTTTTTCTGAGGTACTTATGCGGTAGCCGGGCGCAAGCGAAAAATTGCTAAATGGCGACATTGACGATTTTTGATTTTTTGCTAGCGCCTGGCTAACCACCAAAATGTATAATAACTAAGTTAGCCCATATTCGAGGGTGCCTCTGGGCTCTCGCCAAGCTGGTCGATGGTATTCTATTAATGGCAACTTCTGTATCAAAAGTCTAGTTATTTGTTTAGCTGTTATACACTGAAGTGACAAAAGTCATGGGATAGCAATATGCAAATTTTCAGATGGCAGTAGCATCGCATAGAACAGGTATAAATGCGCAGTGCTTTTACAGAGCTTTCATTTCTGTTCAAGTTATTCATGTGAAGAGGTTTTAACGTGATGATGACCGCACGACGTGAATTAACAGACTTTGAACGCGGAATGTTAGTTGGAGCTAGACGCATGGGTCATGCCATTTCGGAAATCGTTAGAGAATTCAACATTCCCAGATCCACTGTGTCAAGAGTGTGCCGAGAGTATGAAATTTCAGGCATAACATCCCACCATGGACAGCGCAGTGGTCGACCGCCTGCACTTAAAGATCGAGACCGGCGACGTCTGCAAAGAGTCGTAAATTCTAACAGACAAGCAACACTGCGTCAAATCACCGTAGAAATCAATGTGGGACGTACAATGGACGTGTCTGCTAGAACTGTGCGGAGAAATTTGGATTTCTTGGGCTATTCCAGCAGAAGACCGACTCGAGTGCCTTTACTGACAGAACGACATCGCTTGCAGCGACTCTCGTGGGCACGTGAGCATATCGGTTGGTCCCTAGATGAATGGAAAACCGTGGCCTGGTCCGATGAGTCACGATTTCAGCTGGTAAGAGCCGATGGTAGGGTTCGAGTGTGGCGCAGACCCCACGAAGCCATGAACCCAAACTGTCAGCAAGGCACTGTTCAAGCTGGTGGTGGCTCCGTAATGGTGTGGGCTGTTTTTTCATGGCATGGACTTGGTCCTCTAGTGCGACTGGACCGAACATTGACTGGAAATGCTTATGTGCAGCTACTTGGAGATCACTTGCAGCCATTCATGGACTTCATGTACCCAAACAACGATGGGATTTTTATGGATGACAATGCGCCATGTCACCGAGCCACAACTGTTCGCAATTGGTTTAAAGAAAATTCTGGACAATTCCAACGAATGATTTGGCCACCTAGATCGCCCGACATGAATCCCATTGAGCATTTATGGGACACCATCGAGAGGTCTGTTCGTGCCCAAAATCCTGCCCCATCAACGCTTTCACAATTATGGACGTCTATCGAGACAGCATGGCTCAATATTCCTGCAGAAGACTTCCAACGACTTGTTGAGTCCATGCCACGTCGAGTTGTTGCACTTCGCCGGGCAAAAGGAGGGCCGACACGATATTAAGAGGTATCCCATGACTTTTGTCACTTCAGTGTAATTAGTTATTTCGTTTGTTCAGTTATTGTCATTAATTTAGTTTCGTGCGAACAGGATTGGTGCCAAACAAAAATAACTTTCGAAGGGGGACGATTTCGATAATTGGGAATATGGTGATAATTTTCCATTGGGGTCAAATCTTTGTCACCAATACATGCGCGAAGGAAATCTTTCCTTCTAATATATCAACAAAGCGTTACCAGAATAAAATAATTATCGTCGCCAAAAATTGACTACCGTGTCATATTCCTAATTGTCGAAATATCCCCTTTGATGGGATCTACACTGGACCGTGGTGACTGACCTGATCGGATTCATTGGCCACATGACTGGGGAGTTCCGGATCGATGCCAGCCGATCGGAAATTCCCGTATTCGCCAATGGTGACTGGGGCATGCACAGTGGTCATTTAGTCCTTCAAGTTTCTTCCCATTCCAAATCAATACCAATGTGAATTTTGGATCAGGGGTAGCTTGGCTTCTGGTCTGGATAAAAAAGCAGGGGCTGTCTTTATGACACCATTCAACCGGTTAAAGTACGCGTAACGGTATAACTTTGATATACCCCCCCAAAAATTACTCGCCAAATCTGGAACTCCCTACGGACCTTTTAGGGTTGCTGTTTCCTATTTTGGTGTTGCCAATGTAGGTTTTTACAGCTAATTTAGGTTTTTGCTGTTGCCAAATTTAGTATTTTCTTGCTTTGCACCATTTTTTGAGTTTATTTTTTGAAGTTTTGTGGCAATAATTTTTGTGGCAACAGGTTTTTTTGCTTGGCGAGAAAAAAAGTCGCCAAATTTCCGATTTGGGGCTTATATCAAAGTAGTTCCCGCGTAACAGAAGGTATGGGGGGGGGGGGTGGCGTGTAATGTTACGGTTATCTGTACTTGATTGGCAGGATTCACGACAATTATTTGAAAGGACCAACTGGTTATATTTACAGGGAAGATTTCAGTAATTGGGAAATTGACATCTAGATTCATTGGCTTCAAATTTTGGCACCACAGCCTGCATGAGGAATTTTTTTCCTGGGCATACGTAAACAAAAAGTGGAGGGAGGAGATAATCTATTGGCTTACGGTTAGCATAAAGCAAAGGAGTAACCAGAATAAAATTTATTCACGCCAAAAATTTGACCAATTTCCCAATTATCCCCTATTTATCAACCTCAATTGGAAAAAATACATCAAACTCACCGGAATTAGAAGCAACATTTTCAGAAGCAACATCAATTTTTCTCTTGAATTTTAATACATATTAAATTCCATGTTGCCAGTTGCTGCTTTTTAATGCGATAATTAATTTCGTTTTTCTTAAGGCCACTGAGCCGACACAAAAAGAGTAAGTTTCATCACTTTGGACCCAGCGCGTTTTTGTCGTTTTTGGCGGTTGATGTGTGGACCGATAACAACTCAAAGGAGCATTGGTGATTTCAAACTCCCATTGAACTAAAATATTAGTGATTTCATGAAAGTTGTGCGAATCAATAATATTTAGTTTTAAAAGAAAAATTTTCAGTTTCAACTCAGATTTTTAGATAATGACGAAATGTATATTTTGGCATCAAAGTATTCAAAATGTGTTATCATATGCAGGGGCGTAACCATTGTGTAACCCCACCCCCTCTCCCCCGAATTAAAAAAAATATTTTTGACCACATAAAAAGAATAAAATTAATTATGTCTCCACTCTCCGAAGTTTGTCGAATATTCAACGTAAGAAAAATATAAAATACTTAAAAAAAGCAAAACAACGTTGAAAAATTGACAAAAAGCTTTCTTCGCTTTTGTCGGATGTATTTTCATTTATAAGCTCAAAAATTAACATTGAAAAAAGTATTTCCTGCTACGCCGAAACACGTGTCTACCTTGTTTCTGCACATTTGTGCCTTTAACGTTGTTTTATTTGCTTTCATGTTTAACTTTTATACCTGTCTTGGTAACCATACCTCCCTTCGAAACTTTTTTTCTGGATACGCCCCTGATTACTCAGGATGGCGATGAAAAAAATACAAGAAAAGTAATAGGTGAACCTAATGCATTTTTTGGTGCTAATTTCGGGAAAAATTGAAAAAATTCCATCACGTCGAGATTTTTTGTAAAATTGATTTCTATTTTTTCTATAATTTTGCTTCAAAAATAACTATTTCGACCAATTTTACTTGCAGTATCTGTCAACAATGCTTTTTTTTTTTTTTTTTCATTTCTATAATCTATTCTAATGATTCACTTCTAATGATTCAGCAAAAAAACTACTTTTTATAGGTCTTAATTTAAGGAAAAAGATAAAAAAATGCCAAAAATTTTCTTCATCCATGGAGCAAAAAGCAGTTATATCTCAGGAACAATTTTTTTACTGAAAAAATAAAACTGTTCAGAAGCAAAGAATATTGATACAGATTGCCAACCAAGCTTGATCAAAATCAAGAATAGATCTACACGAAAATTTGTTGATTTTACACGTGTAGTCATATTGCATTATCCTCTTCTGAGAGAGAAAAACTGAAAGTTGTCTTGAGTTCAAACTTTTTACGTCGAATTATGTCACTAGAAACTTTTTCATTTTATTGTTTGCTGTTTTTGTTTGCAAATTTGTTTTAGCAATCTGGCTATGGGGTTCCTGAAATTTGACAGCAATATTATTCCATACTAGGTGACCCGTGCGGAATTCCGCAAAAAAAAAAAAAAAAAAAAAACCTCTAAACTTAAAATTTAATACGACAATTTTTATTGGCTTCATTTGCACAACATCGCCATCTACTGCCGTCGTTCTGACAACTTTTCAAAGAGATCAAAGACACGTTCACTTTTACAACTACTACAAAAGTGATACCCTATATTAAAATCGAATACCCAAGGCTACTACTAAACTAAATACTAACGTTATCGCAAAACTACCATAGTATTTTGAAACAATAAAAGTTACAATTAAGGTTTACCGAGCTAAGCCTTGGCTTGAAATGTCGCATTTAAAATTGATTTGAGCAACAATGTAACGATTTTGACAGTTGAGCAAAAAATTTAACTTTTTCAAACTTCAATCGCTTATAAGTCGCTTAAACGTGGATTTTCGAGATTCTCGTTACGCGGCGCTAGCGGAGAAACGTTCTAAAGAACGCATTTTTTTTAATCTTTCGAATGAAATCAAAATGGAGACGATACGACAATTATTTCGCTAGATAGAGTCAATTTTGTGCCCAAAAATTGAAGTTCGAATAAAAAACGAACCGACACTTTTTAGAGGGTGGGTCTAATTTTCGTCAATAGCCCGCGGGATAAGCTTCAAAATCATAAATTTTCTTGCAATTCGATAAAGAAATAAGCGAGTTTCGACCGGGTATAGGATTCGGCTTAGAGAAATAATATATGGAGATAAAATTACCAAATTTTCGTGTTGTGGTAGGCAATCTGTATCAATTTTCTGTTCTACCGAACGGTGCTAATTATTTTTTTCCTAAAATATTTTGATTCTGAGATATAGCTATTTTTTGCTGAGCAGATGAGGAAAAAATTGGCATTATTGATCTTTTTCCTTAAATTTATTAGACCAATAAAAAGTAATAAATTGCTCAAAAATCAATGTCAATCATGAGAATAGATTGCATAAATGGGAAAAAAACGCACTGTTGGCAGATAATGCATGTAAAATTGGTCAAAAATTATTTTTGAAGCAAAATTATAGAAAAAATAGAAATCAATTTTACAAAAAATCCTGACGCGATGGGAAAAAAAAAAAAGGTCATTTTGAAATCAGGAGGAAAAAATCATAATACAGTCGACGCTCGTTATAACGACCACACGTTATAAAGACCATCCCAATATAACGACCGGTGAGAAAACCCCCAACTATATCCCAACATACTCTATGTTCTACCTCTTACAGCGACCACTCGTTATAAAGACCGTTTTCTGTAGAACGGAGACGGTCGTTATATCGAGCGTCGACTGTATCAGTTAAATATCACAGAACGGTGTCATTTATGGTCATTTTGTTGTTGTGTGTGGGGGAGGGGTTGTAAATGCGTTCAAATTGAGTAATTATGATATTGCAGGGCCGTAACCAGACTTTTGTTGCGGGGAGGGTTTTACCAAACACTTTCCTCGTAAAATGTTTTTGAACAATAATACAATTTGATTTCATTGGTATATTCTATTGATTTTTGTTGCATTAGAGTATTTAAATGAGGGAATGCTGCTTTTACCCTTTATGCCCCGACGGGACTCAGAAGTCCCGCTTATATTTATTTAGTATTATGAATCCTATATGGCTGGAATCATGCTGAAGCTTTTAAGTACCACCAACGCCTCCTAAATACTAAATGCCTAGGGCAGGGATTCAAGTGAAACACCATTGCAATCGCTTTGAATTGCAATCGCTACTGGAAGTGAATGGACCTTATTCGTGTGACGTCATTGCGGGTATTGACCGAGCCTAGCAGACGAAATTTAAGATTTGGAACCAATCAAGATTGTGGAAACTGGATGTAATACCCGCAAACGAAGACCGTTGCCATTCCGTGAATAAGGTCCATTACATTATCATCAACTTAACTTGGCACTGACATCACTACGGGTGGAGCCAATAAAAGCTCACAAGCAGTCAGTGATCTCCTCTTATTCGCCAAGTAGGCTGTGACGTTTTATCTAGCTCGTTTTTCATAGGCAAACGTCACGCTGACGTCACGATGTTTTTATCAAGAAACGTTCTAATGTAATTCATTTCCAGTAGCGATTGTAATTTGCGATCGCCTGTTTCACTTGAATTCCTGCCTAGAACATTTGCTTCGCTGCCGTCGAGATGGGTTCCACTTTAAACGCCACTTTGCGGCAATCCGATAATGCCGTTGTTATTCTTTGATTGGATAATTTTTAAATTTAAATTCAGAAATGAGCCAATCGTTAATTTTTCGAAGAACTCCGGTAGATGGCAGCGTATCGTGAACCAAGGACATTTTGCAGCTATTGGCGTTGGATCCAAACAATATTCAAATTAAATTTTTTGATTGGTTGATTTTTAAATTTAAATTTAGAAATAAACCAATCGTTAATTTCTCTTTCTCGAAGAATTCTGGCAGATGGCAGTGTATCGTGGACCAAGAATGAAATTTTGCTCTGTGCTAAAAACCAGAGAGTTGCAGGCATTTAGTATTTAGGAGGCGTTAGTAGTACCACCCCTTGCACTTTGTTGAGAGGCCGACAGATGGTACCTGCAATCGGAAACAGTTTTCTTAGGGGCGCTAAAGCGTGGGGGACGCTACTGATTTTTAAAATTTGCCAAATTAATTTGGGACATAAAGAGTTATAGACATCAACAGGAGCAACTTAAAAAAATGAAGCACAACCAAAAAAAAGGGGGGGGGGGTGAAAAATCATAACTTCGCCTCACCCCTGTTAATTATTCAACGCCTTTCGAACAGCAAAGTATAGACGAATCATACAAGCGCATTCGAAGTATAATTCTTTTTTTTTCTTCTTTCAAATGGGGCTGTAGTAGAGGCACAACCTTTTGCAGACCTTGTGCGATCCCCCAAATAGCATCCATTCTTTCACGTAGCACCATAATCGGCGGAATGCCATTACCACGAGAATTTTGACGCCCAATTGCCGCCAGATGGAGGCACCTGGGCTCTTTTTGATGCGAAAGAGCACTAGGATTTAGTAATTCTAAAATTCATAATCGATAGGTTAAATATGCGGTTTGGCACTTTCAAGTTTGCAGAATTTTTGTGTTTCAGTTTTTGTCATGTGTTAACAGTTTGAAACAAAATACTGTTCTGTTTTGCAAGAAAGAAAGTTCGAATTTCATTTTCCAAGTGATATTGAAAACTAAATAAATCAATAAAAGGGGTCATTCCATGTCAAGTGTATGAGTCGTCCTCGCTCGACCCAGTCCGATTTTGATGAAAATTTTTTTGGAAGTACATATAAGACTTTCATGAAGCCATACCAATTTTTTGCTCCGTAAGTGCTATAGTGCAGCCAATATAAATTATTTTGTAAAGGCCTCTTTTTCGTGTCTTGAAACAAATAACCAAATCGTCAAGTTTGTGCTTTTATTGCTCGCGACCTAAGATGATTATATGGCTCAAATTTGGTGATTCTGATCACTGTTTAGGGTAGAATAGCCTACTTGTGTAACAAAAGCTCAAAGCACTGTAGATTTTTTGCAATTTGCTGCCAAAGTTGGTAAAAAATCGTATTTTGGTAAATTTTGACCATACGTTATCAGCTTGTATCTGCTGAAAGAATGACTTTCTGAAGCTAATTCTTTCCTCGTTTGTAGCCTGATAGTTTGTCCGAAAGGTGTGCAAGTGGCATCTTGATAGCTCAAATAATTGCTGATTTATGCGAGTTGAAATTCCAGTCAAAAAAAAATTTTCTCGATTTTGTCTCAATTTCAAAGGGCAATATCTCAAAAGGGTCATCTTGAATTTCAATTTTCTTTACATTATTGGAAAGAACACACTTTTCTTAACTAAAAAATTTTGGTTTTAATTTTTGAGACAAACCAGTTTCAAGGGGATATTGCAGATCAAAAATGTGTACGTCTATCAAAGTGAAATCAAAGAAAAAAAGACATAGACATTAAAAGTTCATGTCAATCTGTTATATTATAATTTACAGGAGCTATTGTACTTATGTTCTGATGAAAAAACCTATTTTTAGATATTTTTGAACATTAGTTTTTGTGTGCGCAGCCGTAAAAACTCAAGAAATGGCGAAAAATGAAGTTTTGTTTTTAACAATAAAAATATTTTTGAAAAAAAAATTGAACCGACTTCGGAACTTCACTCAGAAAATGCTCTAAAAAGTAAAAAATAATTTTATTCTTTGAACTCCATCGATACTACATATAAACATAAGTTTTGAAGTCGGCGCAAAAAAAGCCAAATAGAATCATTCGAAACTATAAATATAAATTTAAATGAATCCAGGTTCTTTATTCGCATTCGCATTCATTGAAAAATACATATACAAATATTCAGCTCTCAATTTTCAATGATTTCTCTGAAAATGTTGGCAAAATATAGTAAACATCATTTTACCTATAGTTTTTGCGCCGACTTCAAAACTTATGTTTAAATGTAGTATCGATGGAGTTCAAAGAATAAAATTATTTTTTACTTTTTAGAGCATTTTCTGAGTGAAGTTCCGAAGTCGGTTCAATTTTTTTTTCAAAAATATTTTTATTTTAATCTTTTTAGTGTAAATGTACATATGAAATAAGGTAATGTTTCCATTGCAAAACTTCACCTAATTTTCTTAAGTAAATGCTTCATAAAATAAACTATGTAAGAAAAAAAAAAGAAAGTATCAACGCGTCTAAAATTTTAAACGATTGACACTAAAAAATAATCCTTGTTATTCTCTGGTATTTATTTGTGTACTAGTTTAATTAAAGGCTAAGGCAGGGATTCAAGTGAAACAGCACTGCGATCGCTTCGATGCGATCGCTACTGGAAATGAATTACATTATCATCAACTTAACTTGGCACTGACGTCACTACGAGCGGAGCCAATAAGAGCTCACAAGCAGTCGGCGATCTCCTCTTATTCGCCAAGTAGGCTGTGACGTTTTATCTAGCTCGTTTTTCATAGGCAAACGTCACGCTGACGTCACGATGTTTTTACCAAGAAACGTTCTAATGTAATTCACTTCCAGTAGCGATTGCAGTTTGCGATCGTCTGTTTCACTTGAATCCCTGCCTAAATATTAACGGCTTTTCAACTAATTTATGTTTCAAAACAACACTAGATTCTCGCAGTTCATAAAATTTCACGACGTATTACATAGGTGGCCCGCTAATGAGTTTTATGTTTGATTCAGTTAAGCCTTCATTCACAATTTTCATGATCATTATAATAACTGTTTCATATTAATCACGTTCTGTAACAATGGATTTCATATTTAATCATTTAGGACAAATCGCTTTAAATTTGAGCAAAAATTTGGAGATTTTCCTCATTTTCTTCAGAATTCCTTTATCAAACCTTATGTAAATTAAGACTAACAAAACCTGAAATATTACGAATCAATCAGTACCTGGTACGACTTTCAGTTCGTTGGAGTTCAGGAGAAAAAAGCAGGACATAGAAAGATACTCGGTTTAAAATTTTCAAAAAGACCATAGAAAGGAGTTTTATTATGCAATCCAGAGAAGCCTGGCGTTCAAAATGGTCATTATTACGATTACTGTGATCCCAATTTCTTTTTCGAAAGATTTCTGCAGGTTCCCGTTATCGAACCCGGACCACGAGAGGATGGGACCAATCGGAAAGAAAGACCTTTCTAACAAAAAAATAATTTTTGAAATCGGTCCAGGCGTCTTCGAGTAATCTTGGAACATACCGAAAAAAAAAAAATTTCTCCGACGAATTGTATAACCTCCTCCTTTGTTGAAGTCGGTTAAAAAGAATTTTCTCTTTATCGCTGCTATAAGAGCTTGAGTCTTTTCCTATGTGTTATTTTAAAGCTCTTGAAATAGAATTTCGGATGACATGTCACTTGGCAAGGTTGTAGGTCATGAATATTTCAAGGTCATAAAAAGCATTTTTCCATTTTTCATCATTTTTCTTTATGGGCAAATTGCAATCATAGGCTGAATATCCTAGACACATCCTCGGCAGTATAAAGAATGAATTTTCAATTACTATTTATCATATTTTCAATCACTATTGTTATCATTTACATGGCGGAAATAATTGCAATATTCAACTCTATTGAAAACTTTCGTTATTGCTTTTTAGAATGATGGCTTTAAAGTTCCATTGCACATATTTTTTGTCACAGACACACCATATTAATTGTTTTATTTATTTATATATCTCATTTATTAATTATTTTTAATTTTAATTTTTTGAAAAGGAAACGATGCTTTTTATGACCTTAATATATTAATGACACCTTGCAAAGTGACATATCATCAAAAAATCTGTTCTAAGAGTTTTAATGGGAATTTAGAGCGTTTTAAGACATTTATTATTTTTATATGGCTGCGGCGGTATTTTATAACAAGCCTGATGAGATAAAACGGATCTTACAGCTCCAATTAATCATGGAATATGGAACATTTGCGACAGAGGAATGCTCTATTTGGTCTTGCCTTTCTATTCAACCGAGGAGTCCTTGACTCAGCAATAAAAATGTGAAAATCATTTTCTTAATGATGAATCATCAACACTCAACGCATACTAATGATGTCAATCCCCTCGAAGAAACATCAACGAAAGCAGAAGTTGAACTTTACTTGCCGAGAGAGGTTGATAAGTTTGTGTGCTATGCATTCGCACGTATCAGTTTTTTTTTCCTTGGTTAGGCCACTGTACTTTTGTTAGAATTGAATGCACCTTTACGCCATTTCACATAAAAGCAGAATTTTTTTTTGTCACAAGTGATAACTCTATATTTTGTATCAAAATGAGCAATGAACAATTTTTTTTGCAGAAAAAATCACACAAGTATACCTGATTTCTTCAGACAAATATTTTTTATCAGCAATATTTTTTAAATTTTATTTTTGTTATGAATACCTCAGACGGCGTAGAGCTCTAGACCTGAATTGCAAACAACAAACCACTTAAAAAACCACAAAATACATCACGAAAAATTTTAATATGTGACTAAAATATTTTTTAAATATTAATATATGATTAATATATTTATTAAAACTATTGATGTATAAAAAAAAACTTATTTGCTATTGATATGTTTTCCTTTTCAATTCTTTAGATGTGATTAACGTTTGAGTCTGTGGCAGTCTTCGTTTTTGCTAAAATGCCATGCGCTAATTTGTGCAAATGTGTGGCATATTTACAATGTATAATATCAATGACGTTTAATTTAAGCCACAAGTAATAAACAAGACGTTCCGTCTCGAACTGAACGAGCCTGCTATCCCGTTCACCAGTATCGATTTTTCCTCAATTCGCTACAGTTAAACTATTGTCCAACGATGGAATACAGGGGTCTCCACAGGGGGGGATTATGGCGCAAGCTGCGCCATCAAAATTTTTGGGGGGGATTTTTTTGAACTAATTTATTTATTTAAATTATTTATTAATTTATTTTTCAAATTAAATTATTTACTGATTTGTTTTAATGTAAATTATTTATTAGTTTATTTTTTTAACTTAAATTATTCATTAATTTATTTCTTGTTTTAATTATTTCTTTATTATTTATTTATTTATTTAATTTTTGTGTGAATGTGCTTGGAATGTCTGGAGGGGAAAGAAAACGATTATATTCTGCTCATAATTAGTACTTTTAAAAAATTAATGTAGAAAAAAACAACTATAATTTAAAAACATAAATAAATAATATTAAAAAAAATATAAATAATATTAAAAAAAAATAACATTTAAAAAAAATATATTCAAAAAAATAAATAAATAACATTTAAGAAATAAATAAATGATATTTAAAAAAATAAACAAAAATATGGATGGGTAAAAATAAAAATAAAAAGCACAAGAGGGTTGTGAAAAATTAGGGGGGGGGGATTTGTGCCATTGAGCTTGGGGGAATGGGCACCCCTGATGGAATATGGGAATAAAGCTGCCGAGATCATTTGAACAAAACAAAAGTTTGCTTGAATAGGAGTATTTCCTCCGAAGTTTTTAGGAGGAGGGACAGACAGGCCGACAGAAACATTTTGCCCAACTCAATACTTTACTTTTCAAAGTTTTTAATATTTAAATTTTTTTCTCATTGTGTCATTCATTTTTGGTGCCGTCTTTCTTTTAATTATTTCTATTAAAAAAATAATAAAAAAAATCTCAGTTTGCCAAGTTCTCGTAATTCTCAATTTGCCGAATGGAACTCCAAAATTGTCCAAATTTTGCCGAATTTTCAAAAGTGGGTATTCACACAAAAGAGCATTCAATGAAAAGCGACATTCGGGCATTTAAAAATTTCAGAATTGCAATCATGTTTCCAAATTTACCGGACGGGGAAATTTTTGGGAAGTCATCGCGACCTCCCGTGACCTACCATCGGGGATTTGATATTGGATGCCTTATTTCTCATGTCGGTCGTTAACGTTTTGCAATGATGCAGAATCCTTGTCAAAAGTCAAACGGAGAACTGCACAAGTTTTTTTTTTTGTACATAAAAGTGTTATTTCTTTGGTTCTTGTTTGTCTGTTCTGATCCCCGAGACCAGCAGAGCTAGATTAGGTCCATGAGTCTGTTCACCCGTAGAAAGTCAAGGGCCATCAAGGGGTTTTGGATAAGATCCAATTTGGAAAGCCGCAGACATGATAAAATATGCTCAGGGGAGACCTGAGCAGAAGAGCACTTAGTGCACATCTCGAAGGTTCTAGTTCCGTTAATGAACGTCATTGTCAGTAGATGGCCGCTAAGGAAACGGAAAAGAGCAGTTTGGTCTTCTCTGCTGCCTTTTGCCATCAGAGCGCCGCCAGGGCGATCACTCTGGTACCATGGATGCTTTGGCGGTTTCAGCCAAGCTGCCCTATTCTCTGCCTTGGAAGTTGAGAATAGTTCGGTAAACGTAAGAGGGGTCCTTGGCACCGTGATTTCACTGGCACCAGCTCTCGTCAAACTGTCAGCAAGTTCGTTTCCCACAACTTCCACATGGGAAGGGATCCATTGAAAGTGAATCTGACGTGAACATGAAAGCTGTTTCAAGTTCCTAAGAATGTGGGTCCCTGTACCATCCCTCACATTATGCCAATCCGCCAAGTGCTGGATGGCACTTCTACTGTCCGAGAAGATCCAGATATCCTTCACATTTGGTAGCGACATGATTGACTTCAGACCCTCGAGAATTGCTATGAGCTCGCTTCGGAAAACCGAGCAACAGTCTGGGTTTCTTCTTTGAATCTTAATTTCATGTGGTTGAAGTCTAATATAAACGCCACTACCAGAACGTTCATTGTCAAATTTGCTTCCGTCAGTGTACATATGGACAGCATCAATGGGAGCTCTATTAATTCTTTCTAGAACCAACTGTTTCAGGTAGCAAGGCAATTCCATATGTTTGCTAACTTGAACAGAAAGATTGGTATGAAAGTAGACCCCGTCAAGACCCTCAGCAGGGTCGATGACTTGAGTTAGGCTGTGTTGTTCAACAGAACTGGTAATAATTTTCTCAGAAGTGACTCTACTAAAGGGACTGTCCCGTTTGAGCCTCTGGTTACTTCTCCAAGAACCGAGGAGCTTCGAGGTACGATTTTGGGACCCAAGACTGGAGAGTTTATGTAATATTTTACTAGGCATGCTTTTCTCCTAAGACTCAAGGGCTGCAGATTGGCCTCATAAAGTACGATATTATTTGGACATGAGTTGCGAAGTCCTGTAATAACCCTTGCAGCACTAAGCTGGATCCTTTCAAGTTTTTGCAGGTTTGTTTCAGATGCACAGTAGAAGATGGGAAATCCGTATTCCAATATGGGTCGAATAAGAGAAAGAAAAGTATTTCTTAATGTACTAGCGTCGGCACCCCAGTCACGACCTGCAATGTATCAAAATTCTTAATCGTTTCCTAGCTTTCAGAGCCAGCTTATCCAGATGTCCATTTCCCAGTATCTCAGGATCCAGTATGAAACCCAGATATTCTGGGTGTTTCTTCACTTCAAGGGGCTGATTGTTCATTATTATTCTTTGGTTCTTCTCGCTTTTGGACAAAAGAAAAACTAAACATTGAAATATCATTTTTTATTTTTTGTTCATATTGCTAAAAAACGTCCTTGTAGTTTTTTGAACAGAAAATTTATGTGTATTAAAAGCTGCTGGGAAAAGAAACTCGCGGAGTACGGTTTATTTTCTTCTTATTATTTTTTTCATACAACATAAATAAATAAAAATAAATGAAAAAAAACTTGCATTAGCAGACAGTGAAAAACATGTGATTTCCGCCCCGAAGGGGTGAAGATTTATTTATTTATTTTTTTCGCAAAAGGGAAGAAAAAGTACTTTTGACTCGGAGACCGGAAAGCATTAGAGAAAAAAATTACGAACGGCTGAGTTTTTTCTTTTTTTACCAAATTAAAATGATAATAAATTTCTGTTTACAAAATTTGCTTGGTGTCAAAGAACTGTTTAAAAAAAACTTAAATGAGCACGTGGTTTTTAAATGATCTGATTGGTCTAAATATCACTCCACGAGGTTTTGTTTGTAAACATGCCAGTTCCAACTGGATCACATGAAGTTACAACAAATAAAATTTACGAATTATGATTGTTCTATTTGACAACAGGGCCGTCAATTCGACCTCCCAAAAAATTTTCATATTCCAAATTTAACGGACGATTTGGCAAATTTGGGGACAATATTGCAACATGGAAATTAAAAAAAAAAAAAAAAAAACTTTTTACTGATGGCCTTATGTTCCTTCTCTTTAAATGTGTTGTATGTACGATGTGTGTGTATACTCGTATTTTTATCATTCGGTAAAGTTGGAGTTTTATTCGGAAAATTGAAAAATGTTTCGACTTTAAAAATTTTAGTTCGGGGCTACTAGTCCTTCCCTGTTTGAAAATTGAATGTCGCTGAAGTCTTGTTCAAAGCAAATCATTAAATAGAAGAGTTTGTAATTGAAAACACAGTAAATTAGTCGGCCCTTGCGTTTATCAGGGCCGTTGTACAGGGACCGATTTACACACCTGGGTGCCCCAGGGCACTGACGAATATGGTGCCCCCCCCCTCCCCCACGGGAAAAAAAATTAAGGTCCCCTTTTTTATTTAAACAGCCATTGTATTGAAATGAAGGCTAAATTGAGAATTTATTTCCACAAAATAGGGTTATTTTTTGTCAGCTATTAAACAATTTCTTTAAAAAAATTAATGACAGAAATTTGGTGCCCTCTTTCGTTGGGAGCCCCGGGCTCGGGCCCGGGAATGCCCTGCCGTAAATCAGTCAGTGCCTGTGTAACATTTCATACGATTCATATGAAATTGAAATGAAATGCAATTACAACAGCTATAGGTACTTACCACTGAAAAAAGAGAAAAAGGTTGCCATCCAGGGTGAGAACAAGCATGTGCGGTTCGTGTCGAGATGAATGCCCGTTATAATAATAACCGCTCTCTCCAACAGCCAGCGAGAGGCCACATGCCCACTGATGACAGTTGTTGCAAATCAGCCAACCGGCGAAAACGATTCATTATCTCCGCGATTCCGGCAGTCACGTGAACATCCGTTAGATAGCGAAATTCAAGCTCCAGCTTTCCGCTTCAGTAGGGATCTCCGAATAAACATTAAAACAATGTGCGGAAATCTTCACAACTCCTTGAGGAAAAGCGTTGTTATTTTTTTATTCTTCGCAATTTCTTTCTTTTATTTATTTTTTTTGTGCATAAAAAATTGCGCGATACGCATTATTTCATTTTTTTTTTTTTTTGTTTCAAATAGTCGAAAAATACTGTCGTCCCGCTTTCTCGGGTAATGGATAAAAAAATACCCCACTTTTTGAATAAAATCTCCTAGAACCTAATATTTCCCCACAGACGCAATGCAAAAGATCCCAGCTTAATTGAATAATTTCCCGGATAATCGAATAACTTAGGTAAACTTCATCAAATATTTAGCTGAGAAAAATTTTGAATAAATTTTAAATAAATTGAGTTCAAAAATATAAAAGGATATTTTCGTCAACATCGACAAAGGGAAAAAAAATTCCATCAAAACATTTCCATTCCACTGTTCTATCTAATTTATTTCGTCGCTTAATTATAAAATAATCTTTAAATTAGTTTAAAAAACTAAAAAATGCACTTTTAGATGCACTAATAATAGTACTAAATATATTACTTTCATATTTGCAAAGAACGTGAATTTTATCTTTTATTCAGAGTTACATACCAACAACTGAAACACTTGAACACATCAACGTGTAATAATATAGTTCTGTACCTCAGAACCAGAACGACTTAAGTCCAAAAATGGTGATTTTCACTTTTTTGCTTCATTGTATGTAGAATATTTTTCCACATCGACCCATTAAAGCAGTATTCTATAAATCAAATTCCTTCACAATTATTTAGCAGCGTGAAAAGAGCGCGAGTCCCATTAGGGTGGTTCACAAACCTATGGTAAAAAAAAAAATTTTGTCCTAGAGGTCACGGCGGTGGCTCATTTTTTTACCTTTATCCACCCTAATATACTGCCAAAATTTCAACTTCCTACTAAAATAAAAAGACGGTGCTCAAAGCTCAAATAGTTCTCCAGTTTTTGTCAATTTCAAGCGTTTTTCGGTTGAGCGGCAAAATAAAAAATTCTGGATGTTTTGCTATCATTCTTGCTGATCCTTATGTTCAATGATCCCCTGAATCCTAATATGGCCACCCTTTTCCTCCATTGCCTCCCACTTTCCGAAAATAGCGCCCCCCTTCTCTCCAATTTTCATCAGATTTCGACAATTTCATAGACATTATTTGGAGGGGAAGGAAGCAGTATATTTACCATTAACATTCTTCTGTAGGGCTAGAGAGGTGAAAAATTCAAATTCATAAACACTTTTCCCAAGTTAGGAGACTCATGGGGGTATTTTCCCCTCCTCTCCGCAAAATATTTAACATAACATATTATTTATATTAATTCCAGTTACGTTCGAGCGATCACCTTGAAGGGGGAAACGGAGATCATATTTGGATTCAGTGGGGCATTTTACATAAGAAACAGTGAGAATAGTGTCAAATACATTTGAAGTTCATTTTGTGCCGAGCAGTGTTGTTATACTGAAATTTGCTAGAAGTTTTTAATTAAAGACAAAATATTTAAACTTCTTGCTATGCAATTCAACTTTCTATGTATA
Source organism: Uloborus plumipes (assembly GCA_038373865.1). Classification (NCBI taxonomy): domain Eukaryota; kingdom Metazoa; phylum Arthropoda; class Arachnida; order Araneae; family Uloboridae; genus Uloborus; species Uloborus plumipes. Next base: position 29,248 of record JAXGGA010004222.1, on the reverse strand, counting down.
TTTATACATAGATTTTTTTTGAGAGAGAGATACTTTTAGTATTGAATATTTTATTGTCTCAGCAAGAATAAGTACTCAATTTGCTTCAACAGCATTTAAAAGAAACTGCTTATTGTCCTCATTATTGAAAAAAATTCTGTTAAATTCTTGAATTATTTGAACATTTCCCTCAGCAACGTTATTCACCATTATTTATTTATTTTTTTTTCTTTTAATTCTGTGATTGATATTATATTTGCATGCGTTGGGGCGTAGGACGAAGAATGTTAGAAAATAATCCCTAATATCCATGTTTGAAAAAAATCCAATTGTTCTGTACTACACTTGTTATGTTTCACATCTTTATTCTTGTAATAACTTGCTTTTCTTTCAACTAGAATTTGATGCGAAAAACTAAATCAAACTAATTAATTCACCAGAAAGGTGTCACAAGTACTTTAACAAAACTGTCCTAGTTGTTATTTCAATTTCCAGGTCGTTCATATCTTATAAGGTTTTTTCCAAGTTCAGATATTCTCAGAAGTTTTAATAGCAAATGGAACATTTATTAATGTTCAATCTATTTGTTTTACTGTACAAAAAGGCGCTGAAATTGTAAAAAGTGTTGTACCTAGGTTTTTTCGCTCATGATTAAATGAAAAATCTCTTTTTTATATAGGAGCACAAATATTTTGAGGCATATAAGAGACTGGATTTTCTCAGAAAGGCTCCCTAATTGACTAATAATACCTCAAATATCTCTTTATAATCAGCAAGAGTGATCATAGATTTATAAAAAGCTTACAGTGTTGAAGTTTCAAACTTGTTAAAGTATTTTTTAAGTTCTATGTGCAACATTTTTTTTTTTTTTTTGTTTAATTCTTTGCCAAACATTTTTTCACTTTAAAGTTATTAAAAAGAATAGAAACTTGTGGGGAATATGATGACCAAAGTAAGCATGAAGTAAATATCTTTGCCTAAATTTCAGATTAGTTCTATGCCAGACTAGCTACTAGGGATGCACCGATAAGCAAATTGGCCGATTACCGATTACCGATTAATCAGCGAATGAGAATCGGCCGATAAATCGGCAGAGCCGATTAATGTTCGGGTTTATTATTTTTAATATTACCAATTTCACCCTCACTGTTTTTCAGCTTTCTAATACAATTCCGATTTTTAGAAATGGTTACTTATTTGTTTTTAACAAAAGATTTGTTTCTCTCCATTTTTCCATGTTAAATAATTTCAAAATTTTATCAACTTCCTTTGAATTTTTTTAAATATTTTTGTAAATAAAATTACATTAACACACAAGACATAATAGTTATTAAAATAAATGGGGGGAGGGGGGAGGAGCTGTGATGAACACTTTAATTTTAGGGTATTCTTAATTTAAATTTATTTTTCAACTATAAATAGCCATTTAATTCAAGACTTGTTCTTTGAAAATTATAGGTTATTTAAAAGCAATAAGCTAAAGAGAAAAATATCGAGATATGAAAAACGTTGCAACATTGTCTATAAGTGTAGATTTATTCAGAATAGGAATATTAAATTGTTAAATCATTTATATCAACTGAGAGGCAATTTATTATTATTATTATTATTTGTATTTCATTCCTTGAGTTATTCGTTTTGTTTTTACTCATTACACTTTCGTAAAACGTTTAATTCTTGTGTTTGCAGTAAGTTATTTATTTCTTGTTTATAAATTTATTCATCGTAATAGCATGTTCAAAAACGTGTCTCTCCTGTTTTGCCACAAGGAGATTTCGCCACCTTGTGATTGACAGGTCAGGTATCGTCACCCTTCAGTGATCTCCCTACAGAGTGGGAAGGGAAAAGTGGTAGGGATTATCTATCCCTATCACTGAGCTTAAAGAGGGAAAATATTCCCATTTTAGTATTAAAACAAGTCAAATTAGTGCATATATATATTTTAATTTATTTATTTATTTCACAAAGCAGTGGGCAGCAAGTCTACCGGTTTAAATCCCACAGTCAGCGTACAAGCAACCAGGCCAAATTTGCCGTTTCACAACACTATACACCCCCCCCCTCACACACACTTGTGTGTGTACACATAAGATGTCATCAAATTTTGCCTCGTCGCAGTACGATGTACGAGTCGAGTCTCCACTTACTTGAGGGGTCTTGGCATCCCTCGCGTAAGTCAAAATTTCGGTTGTGAAAAAGGGTATGCAAAGAAATTTTTTATAAACGTATCCAATTATTTTAGACATTTGTTAAAACCCTTCAAACTTTTTTCAGTCATTTCTAAACTATGCATTAGTTTCTTTCACAAAGAACATAATTTTTACTGTATTAAAAAAAAGCTGTTTTATTGAATCTAAAATACAATTACGATGCATAAAATTAATGCATAAAATAAAACAGTACGGTGCTTACTAGCGGCGTACGCAGACAAATCGTTTCTGGGGGGAGGGGGGGCACCTCATGAAATGTAGCTAAGGGAAGTAAATGTTTGGAATTTGTGATATCAATGCTAATTTAACATGATAAAAATACATAATTATTATATTTTTAATCGTTATCTATAATTGCTGTAAAAAAGTGAAAGCATTTGATGAAAACAGAAAATGATAAAAAAAAAAGATTGAATTTTTTTTACTGACGGAGATCTTCTTGAATCACATTCTCGCAATATTTTGGAAAATTTGTGCTTTAATATAGTTAATTTTGCAATTAAATTTACTATTTTTACTGGGCTTTAATCACATTTGTTTAAATATAATCAAAAGAGTTAGACGAATGAACAAGCATTAATCGTTGTTTCTGAAACATATATTTACAATAAAAACTAACAAAATTGAATTACGTAAAATTATCAGAAATGTGACATAGTAAAATAGACGAGTCAAAACTAGTAAAAAAATGATTTTTCTTACTTCAATTTTGTCTTTTACTTAATTATTTGATCTGAAAAATGTTCTGACCTTGCTACTGTTTAAAGAAAGGAAGGAAAAAAATTAAACTTAAATGCAAAAAATTCGTTTTGAAAATTTCGGAGGGGGCTGCAGCCCTATCAGCCCACCCACTGAGTACGCCACTGGTGCTTACGATCTGTAGCCGTATTCTGTAAAAATTTAAGTTCCAGTGCCCATGAGTATCTTATACTTCTCAAGAAGATGTTCTTAATTTGCCAAAGGAATTTCCCAATTTTTCCGAAGGATAAAACACGATTAAGCCCACATGTAAAAAATAAATAAATAAATAGAAAATTTCTATGTTGCAGTATTGTTTCTAAAGTTTCTGAATCTTCAGAAAAATTTTCCGAATATGAAATTTTTCTGGAGGTCACAGTGACCTCCTTTGACTTCCTATTGGGGAGTCTCTAAAAATACCTCACAGTATTTAAATTTTCGAATATTTCTAGTCATTGCCAGCTAGTAACATGTAAATTCAATAATTCCCTCAGTAACGATTCATCGTTTTTTAGCCTACTTTCCGGTTAAAAATAAAAGAAAGACGAAAAAAGCATTAAAATTGGCTTAATGCATCTAAAAAATATCGCCAAGTCCAAAAAATATCGCCAAGTTAAAAAAAATATCGCCAAGTTCAAAAAATATCGCCAAGTTAAAAAAATAAAAAGGTAAAATGAATATCGAAAAATTAAAAATTTGAAAGTAGGGTATTGAGATGGGGAATTTGTGTGTCGGTCTGTCGGTCTGTCGGTCGGTCTGTCTGTCTGTCCCCCCCTAATAACTTTTGAATGAATATTCCGATTTGGACAAACTTTTTTTTGTTGGAAAGATCTCGGCGAGTACAGCTCATTCCCATATTTGATTTTTCGATTTGAACAATTTTTGGTTCAACTTTGAGCCGTTCAAACAACCTGTCCCGCGATGCTAACTTTTTAGTTAACAGTCCGATTTGAACAAACTTTTTTTTGTTCGAAAAATCTTTTCCAGGATACTTCATTCCTGTATCTACATTTTCGATTTGAACAATTTTTCGTTCAACATTGAACCGTTCAAGCAACCTTTCCCCCCTAATAACTTTTGAATGAACATTCCGATTTGAACAAACTTTTTTTTGTTGGATAGATCTCGGCGATTACAACTCATTCCCATACTTGATTTTTCGATTTGAACAATTTTGGTTCAACATTGAACCGTTCAAGCAACCTTTCCCCCCCTATTAACTTTTGAATGAACATTGCGATTTGAACAATTTTTTTTTGTTGGAAAGATTTCGGCGAGTACAACTCATTCCCATATTTGATTTTTCGATTTGAACAATTTTTGGTTCAACTTTGAACCGTTCAAACAACCTGTCCCGCGATGCTAACTTTTGAGTGAACAGTCCGATTTCAACAAACTTTTTTTTGTTCGAAAGATCTTATCAAGGATACTTCATTCCCGTATTTACATTTTCAATTTGAACATTTTTTCGTTCAACATTGAACCGTTCAAGCAACCTTTCCCCACCTAATAACTTCTGAGTGAACCATCCGAATGGAATAAACTTTTTTTTGTTTGAAAGATCTCGGAGAGGTTCATTCCCTTACTTCGCTTTTTGGTTTGAACCGTTTTTCGTTCAATATTGAACCGTTCAGAAAAAAATTTAACATTAGCGCCTACGGGGAATTTAAGTTGAATGTTGATCCTGGAACTTAAAGTCGGATTTTCTTCTATTCAACTTTGTAAAAAAATGGTTTTGATAAATAATGTTTGTAAAGTACTTTTCTGAATAATCTTCTGTGAGGACTCTGATTCCGACTCCGACTCCACAAACATGGCGGAAATGCAGGCTCAGAAAAAAATGACTGACTGTGCAGACGATTTTTTGTTTATTTATTCATTTGTGTTATTTTATTTATTACTATTATTTTTTTTTTGGCAGACGATTTTTTTTTGTAACAAAAGTGTTTCATTCACGAGGGCATTTTATTCTTTATTTAAATTTAACAACTGGCAACGGTTTAAAAGTGAAAATCGAGACATTTTATCGACGGACGAGTTTTTTTTCCTTTCTTTGATAAAAGGTGTTTTGATGTACTTTGTACTTTTAATTTTTTTTTTTTTTTTTGAAAACGATTGAGGAATTTTTCTACAGAAGAACTGTAACAGTTACATTCTTTAAAAGGTGCGATAAAACTCATTTATTCATTTATTTACTTTTTATGTCTCTATTTCATCTGATGAGAGGGGTATATTTTGCTTTTAGAAATCAGCTTTAAGTGCTAAAAAGGTATGTTTGACATAATGTTTAGTCTCAGATGATCAAGAGAATAATGATCAGAATGCCGATGTCGATGTACGGGAAAGTAGGCTCGTTTAGTTCTTGACAGAACTTCTTGTTGTAATTGCAATAAGAAGCTAAAAGTTCTAAAAATTCACACAAGTAAATGCTGTGATTCTTTTTCACTATTATTTTTCACTCAAAAATTACCATACACATATACATAAATTATTATCATATATTTTAAGTTTTAGCAGATTTGACCTACATACTGGACACATTTTACTACAGGAGAACGTATTAAAATCTGCTACATTTTTTTCTGTAAAACTAGAAGAGACCCCTGGCCGCTTCATTTTGTACGTCGTTTTACACATATGCAGGTATCTCTACTAATAATAAAGCTGAAGGTGGTTCTGTCTGTCCTTCTTTCTTTCTGTCTGTCTGTCTGTTACGCGCGTAGCGCCAAAACCGTTCGGTCGATTTTCATGCCACTTGGCACAAAATTAGTTTGTAGCATGTAGTTTTGCACCTCGAAGCGATTTTTCGAAAATTCCATTTCGTTCTTTTTCTATTCGAATTCTTAGCGGAAATTCGATAAAATAGGGAAGAAATATTTCACACACATTTTCAAGTCTTATGTCATTCGAAAGCTTGGAATTTTCTGCACAAAATGAAGTTTTTTCGAAGTTTCTACGATCATCAGGAGAGCTGTAACAATTGTTTTTAGAATCCCGAAATTCAAGGCTTACCTTCAGTAAAGCAAGCCAAACGATTCTAAAATGGTTGAACTTTAGAATAAAATTTGTTTGAAAAGAGAGATAAAATGAATTATTTTATCAACGGAAATCAATTTTTCATGTTGTTACTATGGTTACGTGTTCATACTTATTTTTCTTTCTTTCTTTTTCCAGGGTTGCCAGCGTCTATCTTCGTAGGCTACGGCCAGACGTAGTATTTTTGATTCTACGGTAGTATTTTTTCGGCCCAAATAAGGAGCGTAGTATGTTTCTGGCAACCCTGTTTCCAATACACTAATGACTTAATTAAAAGATTTGGCGGATTTTTTTTTTTTTTTTTCATTTTTATAGATTTTGCATTTCAGCAACATTGATTTTGGCAACGTTTGGAAACAGTAGTATTTTGTAATATTTTTTTTAGAGGAGGCGTAGTTTTTTTTTGTTCCAATTCTCTGGCAACCCTGTCTTTTTCCCGGTGAAGCGGTGAAGATGCTTTGGGACCCTGCTTGGCGCGTTTTCAAAAAGTCAACTACGCCAAATAGCTAGGGTTACCACGCTTGGCGCGCCTATCGTTCATTTAGCGAGAAAAGGGTACCTAAAGCACAGATTAACGAAAAATCGTATCAATTGCGATATTGCATCGTTTTTTTAAAGTGTTTCATTTCGGAAAATGTATTGTTTTGTTTTTTAAGCTAGGAAAGAAAACTTTCTTCTTCTCTTAAACTTTGGTAAGATTTCTGTTGGTTCCTGTTATCAACAAAATTGTTCTTATTTTCTCTTTTGGCTTATTTTTGTCCATCTCCCTTGGGGTTGCATTCGAATGTTCCAAGGGGATGTTTTACCCCATTTGTCGGGTAAATCAGTGTTTTCAATGCAAGGTGATATGAATTGGTTAACAAAAGTGATATGAATTGGCGCAACCACTTGGCGATATATCGCCAAGCTTTTGATCGCCAAGCTTTTGATCGCCAAGTATTTGACGCCAATTGGCGAAAAAAAATTTTTTTTTTTTGATTTAGGTTCAATTTGGCGCTGTTGGCGATATTTTGCGAAAAATCCACTAAATGATGTTAAAATCGATGATATTTAGGAGATAAATCATTGTAAAACATTTTTTTGCATTGTTTCGTAGCAAACTAGGGATACAAATGTTTGAATTGTTATCTTGCTCACTCCAAGCACTATTTTAGCACTTAAGAGCCATTATTTTGAAAATCGAACAAAAAAGGGAAATTTTGGCAGTGACCATTTTTGATTTTCCTCATTTTTTTATATGTCAAAGTAGGTCATGAGAAATGAACATTCTGAAGTTTGCAGACCCCCAAAAAATTTTGTTCGCTCGGTAAAAATTCCCAAAGTTTGATGTTATGCAGCGCTTTTTTGGTAAAACGGCTGAAAGACGCATTTCAGTGTGCTGTAGTTTTTTACAGAAACGCCACCCCATGGTTATGTTTACATTTATTGATTGTACAATGTGTAGTTATGAGGACCCATAGTTATTTGGGTTGGGGTGTGTTTCTTTCTTCAGTTAAGGGGCCGCAAAGTATGGTTTTTAGACCATTTTCGCTCGACTTTGAACTGCGTTATTTCCCCCCTAAAAGCAACCCCCTGAATTTTTTTTAACATATACTGAAAATTTATACTATGAAGAGAATATGTGGTACGAAAATTGTTTATTATTTCATTGCTTTTAAGAGAAAAAGACTTAGACATTTTTCAAATTTTCAAAATTTGCGGTTTTTTGATCGCATTTAACTCAAAACAGCAACTCTAGGAAGAAAAAGCTTTTATGGATTATGGAACCTACAGATGTGTATAATAACGTAAAAAAGAAAGTTGCGTGGGGTCTCGTCTCGTTTTCAAGAAAATAATTTTTTTTGTAGCTCATTTTAATGCTTTTTTCTCATAGTAAAATGTGTCCATCAAGTAGGTCAAATCTGCTGAAACTCTAAGTATATAGTAATGATATATTTAAATTTGTATAGGGAAAGAGAAAAAGGCTAAAAACACTTAATTTTGTCTATTTTTTTTTAAATTTTTAGTTTTTTAATTGCAATTAACTCAAAAAACGTGAAATCCTGAGACTATTATTGAATGCACATATTACTAGCTTTGAAATATTGGAAAAAGTAAATTCTGTGAGGTCTCTTCAGATGTATTCTAGTGGGAGGTCACAGTGACTTCCCGAAAAATTTCATGATCGAAAAATTTTGCTGACGATTCGGCAAATTTGGAAACTATTGCAACATTGAGATTTTTTAATGGTACATATTTGTCACGTGTGCTTGATCGTATTCTGTAAAAATTTAAGTTCCAGTGCCCATGAGTACTGTCTAAAATTTTTTCGTGTGACCTCCGCCTTATCTGCGCACGCGCCAAGTCTCTTTGAACTTTCTCGAAATGGGGAGGAAAAGCAACGAGGAAGTAGTCCGCGAACTAAAGCTGAAGGCATCGGGTATAGTGCGCATCCAAAACCTAACTCCCCTTTTTCAGATGGAAGCGTTTGACCTTGCCAGGCGCCCAAAACGCAAACAGACAGTATCTTATACTTCTCAAGAAGATGTTCTTAATTTGACAAAGGAATTTCCCAATTTTTCCGAATGATAAAATACGATCAAGCCCACATGTAAAAAATAAATAAATAAATAGAAAATTTCTATGTTGCAGTATTGTTTCTAAAGTTGCCGAATCTTCATAAAATTTTTCCGAATATGACATTTTTCTGGAGGTCACAGTGACCTTTAACTTCCCATTGGGGAGCCTCTAAAAAGACCTCACAGTATTTACTTTCTCGAATATTTCCAGTCATTGCCAGCTAGTAATATGTAAATTCAATAATTCCCTCAGTAACGATTTATCGTTTTTTAATATAATTGCAATAAGAAGCTAAAAGTTCTAAAAATTTAGACACAATTAAGTGCTGTGATTCTTTTTCACTATTACTATACACTCAAATATAAAACACACATGTATAAATTATCATCATGTGTTTTAAATTTTAGCAGATCTGACCTACATACTGGACACATTTTACTACGGGAGAACGCAGTAAAAATCTGCTACTTTTTTTTTTTCTGTAAAACTAGAAGAGATTTATTTTGTACGTCGTTTTACACATATGTAGGTATCATATAATATAAAAAATAATCATAACATGTAAAAAATAAATAAATAGAAAAGTTCAATGTTGCAGAATTGTTTCCAACTTTGCCGAATCATCCGCAAAATTTTTCGATCATGAAATTTTTCGGGAGGTCATTGTGACCTCCCACTAGAATACATCTGAAGATACCTCACCGAATTTACTTTTTGCAATATTTCAAAGCTAGTAATATGTGCATTCAATAATAGTCTCAGGATTTCACGTTTTTTGAGTTAATTGCAATTAAAAAACTAAAAATTATAAAAAAATTGACAAAATTAAGTGTTTTTAGTCTTTTTCTCTTTCCTTATACAAATTTAAATATGTCTTTACTATATACTTAGAGTTTCAGCAGATTTGACCTGCTTGATGGACACATTTTACTATGAGAAACTAGCTGTCGTGGCCGTCACGAAACTTTCTTCTATATCTATCTTATGAATTCCAGTTACAAAATAAAATACGTACTCGCCCTAATAATTGAAAACAGCTCCAATTTCCCAATTATCGTAATAACCCTACAAATGCAGAATCAATGAGCGAAATTGGAAATCATTACAAAAGCCTTGTTTAGATTAATTGCAAACATTTTATTTGTTAGTAAAAAGAAATTGGCAACAGTTAAAAATTTCAAATCATTGAAAGTTGTCAGCTGTTTTGATAATTAAATAGCGTGAAAGCGATTTTTTAATGAATTAATTTTTCGCATTGTTGACGAAGCGCAAAAATCACCCCCACCCTCCCCCTGGGGCGATTGGCGCCAAAATTTAATCGATGCTTGCTTCCATATTGGGTTAGTGTTATTCCAAATTTCATTCAAATCGCAGCAATATCTCTCGAGATACAGTAGGTGCAATGACAAAATAAGCCCTTTTGATTGCTCCACCCCCTTTGAGATATTGACACACAAATTGAACCAGCACCTGTACTCAATAGGATCTACCTATGGACTAATTTTCGTTTGATTCCGCCGGTTACTTCCTGAGATATAGCAATCACCCCCACGCAGAACACGTGCGATTGCTCCACCCCCCTTCGAGATATTGACACGCAAATTGAATCAGCACCTGTACTCAGTAGGGTCTACCTATGGACCAATTTTCGCTTGATTCCGCCGGTTACTTCCTGAGATATAGCGATCACCCACGCGCAGAACACGTGCGATTGCTCCACCCCCCTTGGAGGAATTCGTTAAACAAAGTCAGGTGCACCAGTTCACATAGTGGTACATATGTGCAAAAATTTTTGTTCGATTTCATGCACTAGTTTCTGCTCTAGCGCGGCCACAAAAACTGGTCACACACATACAGACTCACACACAGACAGACAGACACACACACACACACACACACACACACACACAGACATTTTCCAAAAATGGTCGAAATGGACTCAGCGCACCTCAAAACGTGCAAATCCGTCAAAATTCGACATTTGAAAATTTTCACGAAACCAATACTTTCTTCTATATATTAGATATAGAAGAAAGTAAAAAGCATTAAAATGAGCTACAAAAAAAATTATTTTCTTGAAAACGAGACGAGACCCCACGCAACTTTCTTTTTTACGTTATTCTACACATCTGTAGGTTCCATAATCCATAAAAGCTTTTTCTTCCTAGAATTGCTGTTTTGAGTTAAATGCGATTAAAAAACCGCAAATTTTGAAAATTTGAAAAATGTCTAAGTCTTTTTCTCTTTAAAGCAATGAAATAATAAACAATTTTCGTACCACATATTCTCTTCATAGTATAAATTTTCAGTATATGTTAAAAAAAATTCAGGGGGTTGCTTTTAGGGGGGAAATAACGCAGTTCAAAGTCGAGCGAAAATGGTCTAAAAACCATACTTTGCGGCCCCTTAACTGAAGAAAGAAACACACCCCAACCCAAATAACTATGGGGTCCTCATAACTACACACTGTACAATCAATAAATGTAAACATAACCATGGGGTGGCGTTTCTGTAAAAAACTACAGCGCACTGAAATGCGTCTTTCAGCCGTTTTACCAAAAAAGCGCTGCATAACATCAAACTTTGGGAATTTTTACCGAGCGAACAAAATTTTTTGGGGGGCTGCAAACTTCAGAATGTTCATTTCTCATGACCTACTCTGACATATAAAAAAATTAGGAAAATCAAAAATGGTCACTGCCACACCTTGTCTGAATTTCAAAATAATGGCTCTTAAGGCATCTACTAAGAAATTTACATGTAAAATTAAGTAGTGTGGGGTCCATATCAGATCTTTATATCACTTTGAAGGAATTATAGTTGAATAAAACTAAAATAGAGCATTTTTTCTGCTATATCAATTATTTTACAAATGAACTTTTAATTTTATACCACGGGCAAAGCCGTGCGGGTACCGCTAGTCATATAATATAAAAAAATAATCATAACATGTAAAAAATAAATAAATAGAAAAGTTCAATGTTGCAGTATTGTTTCCAACTTTGCCGAATCATCAGTAAAATTTTTCGATCATGAAATTTTTCGATAGGTCACTGTGATCTCCCACTAGAATGCATCTGAAGATACCTCACCGAATTTACTTTTTCCAATATTTCGAAGCTAGTAATATGTGCATTTAATAACAGTCTTAGGATTTCACGTTTTTCGAGTTAGTTGCAATTAAAAAACTAAAAATTATAAAAAATTTAAGCAAAATTAAGTGTTTTTAGCCTTTTTCTCTTTCCCTATACAAATTTAAATATGTCATTACTATATACTTAGAGTTTCAGCAGATCTGACCTACTTGATGGACACATTTTACTATGAGAAAAAAGCATTAAAATGAGCTACAAAAAAATATATTTTCTTGAAAACGAGACGAGACCCCACGCAACTTTCTTTTTTACGTTATTCTACACATCTGTGGGTTCCATAATCCATAAACGCTTTTTTTTCCTAGAGTTGCTGTTTTGAGTTAAATGCGATCAAAAAACCGCAAATTTTGAAAATTTGAAAAATGTCTAAGTCTTTTTCTCTTCAAAGCAATGATATATTAAACAATTTTCGTGCCACATATTCTCTTTATGGTATAAATTTTCAGTATATGTTAAAAAAAATTCAGGGGGTTGCTTTTAGGGGGGAAATAACCCAGTTCAAAGTCGAGCGAAAATGGTCTAAAAACCATACTTTGCGGCCCCTTAACTAAAGAAAGCAACACACCCCAACCCAAATAACTATGGGGTCCTCATAACTACACATTGTACAATCAATAAATGTAAACATAACCATAGGGTGGCGTTTCTGTAAAAAACTACAGCGCACTGAAATGCGTCTTTCAGCCGTTTTACCAAAAAAGCGCTGCGTAACATCAAACTTTGGGAATTTTTACCGAGCGAACAAAATTTTTTTGGGGGGCTACAAACTTCAGAATGTTCATTTCTCATGACCTACTTTGACATATAAAAAAATGAGGAAAATCAAAAATGGTTACTGCCACACCTTGTTCGAATTTCAAAATAATGGCTCTTAAGTTCTGACTTTCACATTTTGCTTCATTAAAGCGGCTGATTCAATTAACCACTAATTCAATTAACCGGCGTCCAATGTACTTAAAAGCATAGCAAGCCATGTAAGTTGTGTTTTTTTATTTACAAGTATTTTATTACTAATAAAGTTACTATGTATATTAACCTATACTATTATACATTCAACCCTGCAAAAAACCCTTCCCCCTCTTCCAAAACAAAATGTTTCAGCTTTTTTCTAATCCCTAAAATTTTCCCTGAAGTCAAGAAAATACCTACGATTAAGATACAGTTCAGTGGTTTCAACTAGTTTCACCTCTCCTGCAGCGAAGTCACGCCTTCTTCTTTGTTAACGAGTTGGATGGCGATTTGACCAGGGTGGCGAATCGGTTCATACCCCATTTCGCCTTCGAAACTTCCCATTGATATGTCACTATGAATGGAGCGATAAGGTGCTTTCCAATGAACAATAGATATCCGCAGTGCTGAGTTGACAGTTGATGTCTTCGCCTTTTACTGAGAGGGGGTTAGGGATTTTTCTAGGGATATTTCTTCTGCCGTAGTTATGTAAAACTAGTTCTCTGGCTAGCGATCTAGCCAAACTTTAAACTGAGGGTAACTCCTTATCAAATAAAGCAAAAAAAAAAAAAAAACACGGCCAGATTTTCACGAAATTTGCACTTTTTGACATCTTAAATGTATACATTATTTTTTAAAATTCCAACATTTTTAATTGTTGAATATTTATTTTTTGAATTTCGTTAAAAAGCCTTTTTTTAACCTTATTGGCAGACTTGAAATTATTATAACTAAAGTTCTGTGGAAGCGACCGACTTTTTAAATAACTCATTTCAAAGATAATTTATATGCAATTTGAATACTTTATGAAAATGTTTCTTTTTAAGCTGTAATTTAAAATTTTTGAAATAATGGCATTTCAGAATTTTGTAAAAATATGTAGGATTCAAAATATATTTTAATGAATATATTTGAAAGTTATCTGAGTTGGACCATGTAGAAACTAGTAATTAGCAAAAATTGAAAAATAGGGTCCTAAATTGCACAATAGGGTCATACATTACTTAGTGTAAATGCTGATCCCTTCATGGAGAAGACGTTTTAGATGTATTCAGTAAGATGCGTTAAAAATCTTATAAGTACAGTACAAAACCTTTTATTCGGGAACCAAAAAATCGGGAAACCAGAAAACCGGGAAATTTTGTCGATTTTCCCGGAATCTTTTAAAATACGCAATTTTGTCACTTTTTAGAAAGGAAACTTTTTTTTTCTTTTTTTTTTTTTTTTTTTTTTGAAATAAATAAATAAATGAATATGAAGGGTTTCTTATGAATACCTTGTTACTCGCAAAAAGCGTAGAAAATTGTTACAAAAACAAACTTTTTGTAACTGAAAGTAAGAAGCTGAAATTAAAGGGTCAAGCGGGGCAAAATTTCCGAAATATTTTCTTGAATTTCAAAGTATTCTAGTAAATAAAACATTTTCCTATTTTATTCCAGCTGTAAACTGAAGAAATAAATATTGTCACCTTCTAATGCAATCTTATACTGAATGATCATTAATTAAAGCCGTTTAGAGATTAAGAGCAAGAATCTGAGAAACTCACGCCTAGCATTATGAGGTGATTCATGACCTCTCAGATTTTCTCCCAAAAATTACCAAATGTTTATTATCTTATTGAAAGACCAAATCCAGAATGTTTTGCTCTAAAGTTGAGTTGTTTAGTTTTTATGGATCCCTAAAGTTTAAGGTGCGGCATCAAAAATTAAGCGGATTTTCAAGACATGGAAATTGCTGTGAGCCAAAACTCTTACCAGGAACTGTTATACTGCAATTTTCTTTTTGTATATGGAATATAGAAGGTTGAAACTTTACAAAATGAATGTTAAATTTGTGGTAAGTTGTTGCCGTAAGGTCAGTGAAGGCCCTCAAAACAGGGCAGTTTTGACGTTTTTTAGCGTTTTTGAGGTCTAAAAACAGCTTGTACATTTCAGTTGGCACGGCAAAAATAGTGTCGTTTGAAAGACCAGTGTAAGCACTTTAAAATAATGTATAAATAACCGAGGAAAGTTCAACGTGCTTTTAGTTGCGTAAGGCCGAAATATGAGAAATGTCATATTTTACCGATACTCAAACGGTCATAACTTCCTCTGCCAACAAACATATTGAAATATTTTTTTTGCCAATGTCATGCTCTATTCTTTGTCTTAACAGAACAGTTGAGTCCTTTGAGGCGAAATGTGAAAAAAATTTTTACAAAAAATGCACAGAAAAAAATAAATTTTTTGTAAAAAAATTTTTCGCATTTCGCCTCAAAGGACTCAACTGTTCAGTTAAGACAAAGAATAGAGTATGACATTGGCGAAAAAAATATTTCAATATGTTGTTGGCAGAGGAAGTTATGACCGTTTGAATATCGGTAAAATATGACATTTTTCATATTTCGGCCTTACGCAACTAAAAGCACGTTGAACTTTCCTCGTTATTTATACATTATTTTAAAGTGCTTACACTGGTCTTTCAAACGACACTACTTTTGCCGTGCCAACTGAAATGTACAAGCTGTTTTTGGACCTCAAAAACGCTAAAAAACGTCAAAAATGCACTGTTTTGAGGGCCTTCACTGACCTTACGGCAACAACTTACCACAAATTTAACATTCATTTTGTAAAGTTTCAACCTTCTATATTCCATATACAAAAAGAAAATTGGAGTTAAACAGTTCCTGGCAAGAGTTTTGGCTCACAGCGATTTCCATGTCTTGAAAATCCGCTTAATTTTTGATGCCGCACCCATGGGCGGAGTTAGACTTTTCTGTCTGGGGGGGCTAAGCCCCCATTCTAAAAATGTCACCAAAAAAAAAAAAAATATATATATATTTATATATATATTTTTTATATTTTATAAATATATATATATATATATATATTTATTTATTTATTTATTTATTTATAATTTTGAATGCAGCTTGAAAATAACAATCTGGGTTCACAGAGTTGAAATTCATAAATTCTTTTTTATTTTATTGTTTTAATTTTCTTATAAGACTTTCAATTGGGAATTGAAACTGTTTCTGTATTCAAAATAAAAGTAATAAAATCGACTTAAACTAGCGCAAAATTTGCATTTTAGAGATGAATTAACATTGTTTTCTTCATAATATTTACTGTTATTTTGGTTTCTATTACTTCGTTATGAATAAAATTTAATATTAACTTTTATTTCATATGAGGTCTGTTGAATGTAACTAAAGTACTCAAAAACATTAGTAAAGTCGAAAGATGCTTAGAATTACTACAAACTTTTTTTTTTAAATAGAAGAGAAATACTCTATCATAGAAAACAAGCTTATGCATTATTTCATTTATGATATGTGTAAATAGAGCTTGCTTGACTTAGAGCTTCCCAACTTTAGAGCTCCCAACGAAAAAGCACTCTGAACAATGTCGTTTAACAGGAAGATTACATCAGCGTTTTCAGACGATAACACATGAAAAGTTTTTAATTGTCATTTTTATAGTTAGATAACAGTATTATTCCGTATGACTTTAAAGTATAAAACCGAATTTTGAATATGAGGGTCTTTCGTCTTGTGAATAACTAAATTTTTTGGTTTTTAAATTATTTTAACACTAGTATTTTTTAATATTCCGATATTTACAAACATTTCTGAACCGTTTTCTTCTTATTTTAAGATGGCTTGCAAATTAATATAGTAATTTGGGCTTCATAAACAATTGGCAAACAGCGCTATTTAGCGATCCAGAAAACCGGGAAATTCAGATATCCGGCATAGCGATGGTCCCAAACATCCCGGATGACTGGTTCTCACCTGTATTTCAAAAAAATTTTCAAAAACAGTAAACTTTTTAAATTGAATCATATTTGAGATTATGTTTTGTGAAAAAGATTTCTTTTCAAAACATAGTTAAATTACAAATCAAATTAAATGCATAAGATTCTCTTTGAAATGAACTTACGTGAGAACTCCATAAGCTCTCGTAAAATTAAAGTTTAATGCATTACTGTAAAAGCAAAAATAACAGAAATGTTCTACATTATTTTTTCAAAAAATTTCAAAGACAACTTGAATTTTTTTTGCGTTTTATATTTCAATTGTTTGCAAAGTTTATTTCTCTCCCGAAAAGTATTTAACTTCATGAAGTTGCATTTAACATGAGTTATTATACATCTCTGTAGCTCACCATTAAACTTGAGTTATAATTGAGCAAGTAAATAAAAGGCCTTTTTAACTTATTAAGGGCTGAATTCAAGTGAAACACCATTGCAATCGCTTCTAGGCGACCGCAATTGCAATCGCTACTGGAAGTCGAATTAAAATAGAATAGTTTTTTCTATGGCATCGTTTCTTGTTGTAAATTCTTGCTCTGCAGCCTTTTTCCGTGGAACATTTCCAATATATTTTGTCCTTTCTTTTGGTATTTATTCTATAAGTATACTTATTGTACACCAAAAGTTTTCCCCCTCTGTTCGAATTGATGTACTGAAAACTGTCCATGCTGATAATACGAACGCTGGACGCCGAATGAAAAAAAACCACGTGGGTGGGTGCAGTGCGTAAGCGTAGGGAGAAAGAGAACCGGTTGGGGGAAATTTTCGGGAAAAAATATCCCCGAAACTATCCCTAGGTTGACCACTCGATGGTTAGATTGACAACTGACCCAGCCCACTGGGAGGGACAGACTCATCACACAGTTTCGAAGGCGAAATGGGGTAGACACCGGCGAATCATCCGTAGAATCGTTCAAAAATCGTTCAATTTGATTTAAAACATCTTTTCAGCCGGTTGATCAGCAAAATTTGACTGATTATAAAGGAAACGAAATATTCATGTTTTTGAATTAAAACTTAAAATTTCAGGAATTTGCGGAGGGTTACCTTTTAATATTCCTATCAATTTTACATTTTCTATGAACTATTTGCTTTGTTTTTACTCTGTACACACTTTCATACTGTATGTTATAGTAAGGATTTCAGAAAATTACTTTTATTTACAATCAATAAAACAATTTATCGTAGTTTCTTGGTGAAGGTATACTTTAAAAGATAATATAAAAAAATAAAAAAGTTCGCCGATTAATCGGCAAGATTTTGCCGATTACTAGTAATCGGCAAAGTGGCCGATTATGGCCGATTAATCGGTACTGCCGATTAATCGGTGCATCCCTACTAGCTACAATAGTTTATTTTTTGCAATTAGTTTTTATAATTTAATTCATTCTTCTTGTGATACTCTTAGCATTACTAGTTTAAAACTTTAAATATTGGAAAAACTTTCTCTGCATCCCACTACTTTAAAAACATAAAAAACATTTTGCACAGCTCTTTCACAACTCTATTTTGGCAAGTGTAAGTTTTGAAAATCATAGCACAACATGTAGACAAGTAGTACTGCAATCTACATTGTATGCTGCGATCTACTAAATAATTGATTGTATCAAAGATGTTGCTATATAGATTCAAACAATTAAGAAAGTTTCCCATTGGTTGAACTAATTTTTATGCATTGGAAAATGAGAATAATTGAAAAAAAATCTCTTCCAAAAAACTGGTCTCTTTAGCATGAAAAACTCAAAAATTGTGAAAATTACGAAAAAGCGTAAAAATGAAGGGTGTTTGAGCACCATCTTCCACTAAGAGTAGGGAGTTGAAATTTTAGGAGGGTGATCTTATGCATAAATGTAAAAAAAGTAGGGTGCGCCTTGGTCCGTAGCAAAAAAAAAAATTTTTTGAACCACCCTAGAGTCCCATCCTTTGCATGTATCCGACAATCGTTTTCGCCCTCTGCTGAAAAGTTACGAATTTCAAACGATAATACATTGATTAATATTAAATGTGAAACACAGCAAACGAAGAGAGCAAAAAAGGAGTAAGATAAGTGTTTCCAAAAGACATTGAGCTAGCAATCCAATATTATGGACCTTTTCAAACTATAATGTACTAAAAAAGATGCCAAAACAGAGACTTAATAACTCAAGTTGTAAATTACATTTTTCTAATTTTCATACGAAATACTATCAGTGAAATAAAATGAAAACGTCAAATAAATAAATTAAATAGGGACAATATTTTTACACAAGCACGTTTTCAATGCATTCTATTCCATCTCAGGGTTATAATTTGGAGCAGTAGCGCTCCAAACTAGGGAGGGAGAAATTCTCCATTTATATTTACAGAACAAAATTTCGACTTAAGCAAATGATAAAACATACACATTGTAACTCAATAATATAAAGTTATTCCTCTTTTAACTGTTGCTTATCCCGAAGAAAAAATCAACTCTCTCAAGATCATGCCCGCTCATATTAGAGCCAGACTACATCTGAGTAAAGTTCCCTGTGCCTATCAGATTTTTCCAATGTTCAACCGGGATACAGGAATGCATCACATCCCCCCCCCCCCCCCAGATTTCAGGGAATTCGAGAGTACAGACTTATGGTTAATTTTCAAAATGATTTAAGGAGTAGTTTATTCTCAATGCTATAAACAAATGCTTACTAATTACGAACCTAAAACAAGAAAATAATAAATTATACAAGTATATAATTTTAAACATTTTATTTCGTACATGTAAATATTTATAAGTTATCTAAGTAAAAAGAATTATTTTGAATCTATATCTATATTCTCTACTCTCTATCTCTATCTCTACTAATAATAAAGCTGAAGGTGGGTCTGTCTGTCCTTCTATCTGTCTGTTACGCGCGTAGCGCCAAAACCGTTCAGTCGATTTTCATGCCACTTGGCACAAAATTGGTTTGTAGCATGTAGTTTTGCACCTCGAAGCGATTTTTCGAAAATTCCATTTCGTTCTTTTTCTATTCGAATTCTTAGCGGAAATTCGATAAAATAGGGAAGAAATATTTCATACACATTTTCAAGTCTTATGTCATTCGAAAGCTTGAAATTTTCTGCACAAAATGAAGTTTTTTCGAAGTTTCTACGATCATCAGGAGAGCTGTAACAATTGTTTTTAGAATCCCGGAATTCAAGGCTTACCTTCAGTAAAGCAAGCCAAACGATTCTAAAATGGTTCGACTCGAGAATAAAATTTGTTTGAAAAGAGACATAAAATGAATTATTTTATCAACGGAAATCAATTTTTCATGTTGTTACCATAATTACGTGTTCATACCTATTTTTGTTTCGTTCTTTTTCCAGCGTTGCCAGACGTAGTATTTTTGATACTACGGTAATATTTTCTCGGCCCAAATAAGGAGCGTAGTATTTTTCCGGCAACCCTGTTTCCAATATTCTAATGACTTAATTAAAAGATTTGGCGGATTTTTTTTTTTTTTTTTTCATTTTCATAGATTTCGCATTTTAGCAACATTGATTTTGGCAACGTTTGGAAACAGTAGTATTTTGTAATATTTTTTTAGAGGAGGCGTAGTATTTTTTTGTTTCAATTCTCTGGCAACCCTGTCTTTTTCCCGGTGAAAATGCTTTGGGACCTTACTTGGCGCGTTTTTGCGTGTCTCGCGGAAGTGAAAGCTTTGAGAGAAACTACGCAAAATAGCCAGGGTTACCACGCTTGGCGCGCCTATCGCCCATTTAGCGAGAAAAGGGTACCTAAAGCACAGATTAACCAAATATCGTATCAATTGCGTTATTGCATCGTTCTTTTTAAAGTGTTTCATTTCGGAAAATGTATTGTTTTGTTTTTAAAGCTAGGAAAGAAAACTTTCTTCTTCTTTTAAACTTTGGTAAGATTTCTGTTGGTTTCTGTGAGCAACAAAATTGTTCTTATTTTCTCTTTTAGCTTATTTTTGTGCATCTCCCCTTGGGGTTGCATTCGAATGTTCTAAGGGGGTGTTTTACCCCTTTTATGGAGTAAACCAGTGTTCATTTCAATGCAGACAAAAGTGATATGAATTGGCGCGACCACTTGGCAATATATCGCCAAGCTTTTGGTCGTCAAGTATTTGCTGCCAATTTGGCGACATATCACCAAGTTAGCGAAAAAAATTGTTTTCTTTTTTTTATTTGGACTCAATTTGGCGCTATTGGCGATATTTTGCGAAAAATCCACTGAATGATGTTAAAATCTGCGTTATTTAGGAGATTAATCATTGTAAAACATTTTTTTTTGCATTGTTTCGTGGCAAACTAGGGATATAAATGTTTCAACTGTTATCTTGCTCACTCTAAGCACTATTTTAGCACTTAAGGCATCTTCTAAGAAATTTACACGTAAAATTAAGTAGCGTGGGGTCCATACCAGAATTTTATATCATACTTTGAAGGAATTATAGTTGAATTACAACTAAAATAGAGCATTTTTTCTGCTATATCAATTATTTTACAAATGAACTTTTAATTTTATACCACGGGCAAAGCCGTGCGGGTACCGCTAGTAATAATATAAAACTAAAGAGTTTGCTTGTTTGAACGCGCTACTATCAGGAATTAATGGTTCGAATTAAAAAAAAAAAAATGTGTTGAGAAGTCCATTTAATCAGGAATGCTTTGAGCAAAGTAACATTACGCTATATGGAAGGAGTTATTTTTTATAGTTTAAAAATATATATTGTTGAAAAGCACGAGCGGATTAGTTTCTTCTCGAGAGATGGCGTCCATTGAAAGTATTGTTTTGGCAATTATGTGTAGAGGACGCTGGCCATAGCGAGCCACCGTAGCGGCGATTTTGTTGCTCTACGGAAAGCGGATGCTTCACTTGACATCTCTTTCATTTTTAAATTATCCCGTGCAACGCCGTGCCACGCAGTTAGTGAAGAATAAAAATCTGTACAACATTCACATGGACTTTCTTCATGGAAAGTCTTTTTTGGATTTATCCCAGTTGTAAAAATCTTCAAAAGCAAATCCGTTATTAATTTTATACGTAAAGGTTAGAAATGCCAAAAATTATCCTAAGTATTATTTTTGTCCTAAGTAATTATCCTAAATTCTTCTTTGCAGTTTTTTTTTTTTGAATTTTTGGTCCCTTACAATCATTTTTTTCTTTTTCCGGGACATGAAGTAAACCGGCCGGGATTTTGTCGGAAAACCTGAACTGTCTCGGTCAAAGCGAGACGTCTGGCAAGCGTACCTATACTAATTTAGAGAGAGAGAAGGATAGTATCCCTGATTTTCACTTATTAATAATTTGTAGACTAGCGAAAAAACACAGCTGTATGTTTTGAAGGAATATTGATAGTAAAAGTAAATCGAAGAAAACTTGAACAATAAATTCATTCTTCTATGAAATCAGCCCCGAATGTACTCGAGCTCATTTGTGCATTAAAAATAGTACTTTTTTTCGAATAAATATTCAGTCACATAGAACTGTTAAATATCTTGTTTTAAGTTGGAAAATAAATGGTCATCTTATGTGTAGCACGTGATCATTCATTTCATTCTTTCTCTCTTAATCAGAAAATTATTTCAAAAAAAAAAAAAAAAGTCAAATATACACAAACGATCGCTTTTAAGATTTTATTTTTGTTTTAGCAGACGATCGTGATTAATCAAACATTTCATTTCTTTAGCTCATTCAATTCAAAAAATACTTTGTTTTTATTTGAAAAGAATTTTATGCTTTACGTAAATATTTGACAAAAATAAGTTACTAATATTAGAACATGCTTGTAAAATCAGAAAATGATAAATAAAAGTCAGTTAAAAAAAAAACGTAGTGATGCAATGATTCCAACTTTCACTTTAACTTAAAAATTTGCTTCATAAAATGTAATGGAATATTTATTTTGAAGTTACTCGAGAAACAATTTTATTTTGTTTTTAGAAACATTTACTATAGGATTTATTTTCAAGTAAGTCTCGTTTTTCTTCATGTTTACCACATGTTTGTTAATTTATTCGATCAGACTTTTTTTCATGTTAAGGATATTCATATTCTGTCATATAGTAAGAGCATACTTGTAGATGAAAATTTTCTGTAAATGTAATTGAAGCGGGCACCAAATTTGTGTCATTTGAACTTTTTTTTAAGGGACCCGTGTTCCGGGCCTCCAACTAAAGGGTGTTGAAGGGTTGTTTTTTGGCTGAGGGGGGGGGGACCCTTATTTTATGAAAATAAATCCACAATTTTGCTTTCATGTAAACACAATGAGTATTTAAATAAAAAAAAGGGTGTTTTAATTAAAAAAAAAATTTGTGGGTTTGGATGGGGGAGGGCATCATATTTATCAGTGCCCCGGGGAATCCAGGTGTGTAAATCAGTCCCTGCCAGTTCTGTAAAATTTACAAATTCGCCCCTGGAACAGATGTACAGTGGCTTACAAAAGTGTTCATACACTTACCATTTTCAATGAAATTAAGCTTTTTTCATTAAATAAATTTAATATTTCGGACTGGGTGTTTAATAGTAAGATCTTTGATCTATTCATAACAAAACTACATGAAATATTTTAATAATTTAACAAAACTTGATTTTTAAGAAATTAATAATCAACAAGAAGTTCTGTCAAGAACTAAACGAGCCTACTTTCCCGTACATCGACATCGGCATTCTCGCATCTGATCATTATTCTCTTGATTATCTGAGACTGAAAATTATGTCAAACATACCTTTTTAGCACTTAGAGCTGATTTCGAAAAGCAAAATATACCCCTCTCATCAGATGAAATAGACACGTAAAAAGTAATTAACGAAAAAATAAAGTTTTGTCGCTCCTTTTAAAGAGTGTAACTGTTACAGTTCCTCCGTAGAAAAAATCCTCCATCGTTTTCAAAAAAAAAAAAAAAAAATAATAATAATAATAATAAAATAAATAAATAAATAAATAAATAAAAGTACAAAGAGCATCAAAACACATTCAAAGAAAAAAAAAACTCGTCCGTTAATAAAATGTCTCGAATTTCACTTTTAATCCGTTGCCAGTTGTTAAATATAAATAAAGAATAAAATGTTCTCGTTTTGTTTTGTTACAAAAAAATCGTCTGCCAAAAAAAATAATAAAAAATAATAATAAATAAAATAAAACAAATGAATAAATAAACAAAAAATCGTCTGCACAGTCAGTCATTTTTTTTTCTGAGCCTGCATTTCCGCCATGTTTGCGGAGTCGGAGTCGGAATCAGAGTTTCCTCACAGAAGATTACTCAGAAAAGTACTTTACAAACATTATTTATTAAAACAATTTTCTTACAAAGTTAGTTTGAAGGAAATCCGACTTTAAGTTCAGGATCAACATTCAACTTAAATTCCCCGCAGACGCTAATGTTAATTTTTTTTTTCTGAACGGTTCAATATTAAACGAAAAATGGTTCAAATAAAAAAGCGAAATATGGGAATGTATGGGAAAGCCACTCCGAGATCTTTCAAACAAAAAAAAGTTTATTCCGTTCGGACGGTTCACTCAAAAGTTATTAGGTGGGGAAAGGTTGCTTGAACGGTTCAATGTTGAACGAAAAAATGAACAAATGGAAAATTTAAATCGGTAATGAAGTATCCTTGCTGAGATCCTTCGAACAAAAAAAAAGTTTATTTAAATCGGACTGTTCAATCAAAAGTTATTAGGGGGTGACAGCTTGATTGAGCGGTTCAATGTTGAACGAAAAATTGTTCAAATCGGAAATTGAAATACTGGAATGAAGTATCCTTGAAAAGATCTTTCGAACAAAAAAAAGTTTGTTCAAATCGGACTGTTTACTCAAAAGTTAGCATCGCGGGACAGGTTGTTTGAACGGTTCAAAGTTGAACCAAAAATTGTTCAAATCGAAAAATAAAATATGGGAATGAGCTGTACTCGCCGAGATCTTTCGAACAAAAAAAAGTTTATTCCATTCGGACGGTTCACTCAAAAGTTATTAGGTGGAGAAAGGTTGCTTAAACGGTTCAATGTTGAACCAAAAATGTTCAAATTGAAAATTTAAATACGGTAATAAAGTATCCTTGCCGAGATGCTTCGAACAAAAAAAAGTTTTTTTAAATCGGACTGTTCATTCAAAAGTTATTAGGGGTGACAGCTTGTTTGAACGGTTCAATGTTGAACGAAAAATTGTTCAAATCGAAAATGTCGATACGGGAATGAAGTATCCTTGAAAAGATCTTTCGAACAAAAAAAAGTTTGTTCAAATCGGACTGTTCACTCAAAAGTTAGCATCGCGGGACAGGTTGTTTGAACGGTTCAAAGTTGAACCAAAAATTGTTCAAATCGAAAAATCAAATATGGGAATGAGCTGTACTCGCCGAGATCTCTCCAACAAAAAAAAGTTTGTCCAAATCGGAATGTTCATTCAAAAGTTATTAGGGGGGGGGGGGGGACAGACCGACCGACAGACCGACCGACAGACCGACGCACAAATTCCCCATCTCAATACCCTACTTTCAAATTTTTAATTTTTCGATATTCCTTTCACCTTTTTATTTTTTTAACTTGGCGATATTTTTTGGACTTGGCGATATTTTTTTAACTTGGCGATATTTTTTGGACTTGGCGATATTTTTTAGATGCATTAAGCTACTTTTAATACTTTTTTCGTCTTTCTTTTATTTTTAACGGGAAAGTAGGCTAAAAAGTATCATGATATTGATCTCACAAAGGTACATTTTGAAAAAATATTTACATATTTGTAAATAATCTAATTTTTCATTGTTTTATCATTTAGTATGTGTTTCTTCAGTATCTACAATAGCTTTTAAACGCATGTTTATTGACTCTTTGATCATTATACTGCTTTTAATTTGCTTTTCGTTTTATTGTGGTATTTTCGCACTCTAACCTCCAGTTTTCTCCAATTTCGTTCCATTGGGTTTAAACTAAGTTTAAGGGTAACTTGGGTTGTATTTATAAAAGTTTTGGGCAGTTTTAGAGACGCCAAAAGCAAACGTTGAAAGCCGTGTGATTCTTACAGTTATCTGGGAACGAAAAGCAAGTTGCTTCTAGTGTCCAAATTTTGGGCCGATAGTTTTAAATTGCTTTGTAAAATATTTAAATAAATAGTATGCTTCATCACTCCATCAATAAATATAAATTACTAAGTCCTGCTGCTGACAAACACTCTTATTCAAGAACATCTCTATCACCACTTCACTTCACTTTTCCAACTAAGTTCTTAAAATTAAACTCCTAACTTTTTCTCCTCCCTTATAATTATCCCCAAAAATGTTAAATTTACTTCTATCTGCAAATATGTCGTTATTCTAAAACATTTTGAGGTTATTTATCATTTATTTTGTGAAGAAAATCCTAAGTGTTATGTTATTTGATAGCTGTTTATGTTATTTAGCTGTTTAGAAGATTGGGCGAACTTTTTCAGTTGAATTTGAAACATAAAATGCTTTCTTAAATTCTGCAGAAACTTTTATAGCTCTCAAATGTAGATTTTTCATAAATTTTCTAACCATTAATCTCAACAACGTATTACAGGAGGTTTTGCCAGTTGACCCTTTCTTACCTAGGTTTTGCTCCGATTTTTTTCTTCAAAGCATTTTAAATTTTAACACATATTTCACTAAGGAATTATAAATTAACTAACTTAGAGATATTTTGAGCCGACTTACTACTATTATGATGAAAAATAATCCCATTTTTGTCGTTGTCTGCTTTTTTAAATACAAGACAGAGACATTTAAAAATAGTTAGTAGATTATTTCGAAGTAAAATAGCAAAAAGTTAAAGTCAAATGCTTTTTAAGTGTCAATACAGTGCAAGAATAATGAAAAAACGACAGATGTGAACTTAAATCAGGAATCTCTTGGAAAATATTGCAGTGTGCGAAGACTTTTGTGGCATGTTATTTCTAGTACAGTCATTTGGTGGAAAAAAAGGGGGGTTACCTGGAAAGTTTTCCGGGAGTTTTGAAAATTGGTAGTATTATAGATTTTGATGTGCTCGTTTCGAATTTCCACTTTGCCACCTCGTATCTTTGCCGCTCGCGCCGCCATATTGAAAAAATGGCGTCTGAAAGAGGTATTTCGAATATATCTTTTTTTTGACTTATTGCATGATACAATCATTAATGTACAAAATAAACTAGAGAAAATTTCCTACAATTTATGTCATTACAACTTTCTCGTAAAATCAATACGTTTCGAAGTACGAGCGTCGCAACGTTATTATTATCACGCGTTATCGCAGAATAAATCGATTTAGTGCACTAGAAATAAACTGAAAAGCACCTTGGAGTCGAACAAATTGCAACAGAAACAATTCCAGTTGGAAATGGTAGGAAATAGGCTCCTAATAAACAAACTAAAAGTATACATCCGTACTAGTGGGACAAATATGTGTTTTGGCCGCCATCTTGAAAAATCATGAAAAATTTCAAAAATTCAAAAATATTATGTGCGGCATCAAATTAAAGGAAATTCTAAGCTGAAAAGGGATAAAACATGGGATATTTGAAGTGAAGTGATGATACTAAAAGTATGCACCCGTACTGTGGTGCAAAATGTGGTTTCTTCGGCCGCCATCTTGAAAAATCCGAAAAAAAAAATCAAAAATTAAAAAATAACTAGTTGCCAGGGCAGCTAGATTAGCTTCCTGCGGCATGTTGATGCATAACGTGCCCCTTCTCTAACTTTTACCTCATTCTGAAGTTATATTATTTGATAGAATTCAATGTTCATTCGATTTCAAGACATACCACGCACGTGGCCCGGCGTTGCACGGGCACTTCGTGCCCTGAAAGTAGTGAGAAAAAA
The DNA here is from genome assembly GCA_038373865.1 of Uloborus plumipes. Classification (NCBI taxonomy): domain Eukaryota; kingdom Metazoa; phylum Arthropoda; class Arachnida; order Araneae; family Uloboridae; genus Uloborus; species Uloborus plumipes. Next base: position 2,051 of record JAXGGA010004222.1, on the reverse strand, counting down.
ATTTAAAGAAACTACTCCCCGCCAAGGCGGCTCGCTTACAGGCGCTTCACGCCTTTACTTTTTTCCTATATAAAAAAAAATCATTCGAATTATTGAGATGCTTCACGTCTTCAAGATGGTGAGGAAAGTTTCAGTAAGTTCAGCTCGCTCAAAGGAAAAAAGCAGACATAGATACTCAGTTTTTAATATAAGTAGATGGCTCTTCAACAAATAAATGTTTCAAAATATTACCAGTAGCTAGCGATAAAAATTCTACGTAAGTGGTCCGCTTATGAGTTTCGTGTTTGATTTAGTTAAGCCTTCATTCAAAATTCTCATTATCATTGTTATTATACTGTTTCATAGCAACGACGGTTTGCAAGAATGGATTTCATATTTAATCATTTATTAGGCTTAATCGCTTTAAACTTGACTACTTATTAATTGATATCTTCGCTAATTAAAATCGTATAATTATATCAATTGAAACTAATGAAGCCTGAAAAATTACCTATCTATCGGTACCTGGTTCGACTTTCAGGTCATTGGCGTTCAGGAGAAAGAAGCGTGACATAGAAAGATAGTTAGAAAGATAGAAAGAAAGATAGTTAGAAAGATACTCAGTTTTTAATATAAGTAGACTAGCTGCCAGGGCAGCTAGATTAGCTTCCTGCGGCATGTTGATGCATAACGTCTCCCCTCTCTAACTTTTACCTCATTCTGAAGTTATATTATTTGATATAATTTAATGTTCATTCGATTTCAAGACATACCACGCACGTGGCCCGGCGTTGCACGGGCACTTCGTGCCCTGAAAGTAGTGAGAAAAAAATTTAAAGAGACTACTCCCCGCCAAGGCGGCTCGCTTACAGGCGCTTCACGCCTTTACTTTTTTCCTATATAAAAAAAATCATTCGAATTATTGAGATGCTTCACGTCTTCAAGATGGTGAGGAAAGTTTCAGTAAGTTCAGCTCGCTCAAAGGAAAAAAGCAGACATAGATACTCAGTTTTTAATATAAGTAGATGCCTCTTCAACAAATAAATGTTTCAAAATATTACCAGTAGCTAGCGATAAAAATTCTACGTAAGTGGCCCGCTTATGAGTTTCGTGTTTGATTTAGTTAAGCCTTCATTCAAAATTCTCATTATCATTTTTATTAGTTTCACGGCAATCACGTTTTGCAATGCAAGAATGGATTTCATATTTAATCATTTATTAGGCTTAATCGCTTTAAACTTGACTACTTATTAATTGATATCTTTGCTAATTAAAATCGTATAATTATATCAATTGAAACTAATGAAGCCTGAAAAATTACCTATCTATCGGTACCTGGTTCGACTTTCAGGTCATTGGCGTTCAGGAGAAAGAAGCGTGACATAGAAAGATAGAAAGAAAGATAGTTAGAAAGAAAGATAGTTAGAAAGAAAGATAGTTAGAAAGAAAGATAGTTAGAAAGATACTCAGTTTTTAATATAAGTAGATAATGTGTGATACCAAATGAAAGGAAATTTGATGCTAAAAAGGAATATAACATCTGACATATAAATGGTGAATATACTAAAAATATACACCCGTACTGTCGTGCAAAATAAGTTTTTTTTTTGGTTGCCCTCTTGGAAAAGCGTAGATTTTTTTTTTAAATTAAAACATATCATATGCAGTATCAAATAAAAGGAAATTTCTCATTAGAAAATTATATTCATGGGAGTTTTCAAGAGAAGTTATAGGTGAAAAATGGTAAAGCAATTAAGCATGCAACTTGGATTTTGAGCCATTCTAGTTGCAATGAAATGTTCACTACACTTCTTGACCAGTGCTTCATGCATTGGTAGTGAACAGCATACCAATTTGACAGATGTAAGGATGACAAGAGATCTGAAAGACATAAAAATAGTAATGCGATTCTTCGTAGACCACAATCTATTTGCTGTGTTTTCATTTCGTTGATGGTACATTTTTAACAATATAACGAATAGCAAAAGCAAAGTTACTGCAGAAAATGCAGATTTCTTTGGAAGAAACATCCAAGATAAATTCACCAGCAAGTGTTTTAAAGAACAAACGTT
>JAXGGA010004221.1:0-91055 GCA_038373865.1 Uloborus plumipes | reverse complement strand
GACAAGGTGTGGCAGAGACATTTTTCGATTTTCTTCATTTTTTTTTTTTTTTGTGACTGTAGGTCATGAGAAATGACCATTTTGAAAACTTTAAGAATTCTAAAAAAAATGTTCTCTGGGCGAAAATTCTTAGTTTGAAGTTGCGCACTGCTTTTTTAGCAAAACGACTAAAAAAAGCATATCAGTGCTCTATTTTCCTTTACAGAAACACCCCTCCTAGGTTTTTTTTCTGATCGTACTATGTCTGGTGATGATGATTCCATAGTTATTTTAATTGGGGATAGTTTCTTTCTTCAGTTAAGCAGCCTAAAAATATGGTTTGTAATTCCTTTTCGCACGATTTTAACGTGCATAATTTCAGCCAAGATGCTTTACCACGAAATAAATTTAGAAGAAACGGAAAATTTATATTATGAAGAATGTATGTAATACACAAAATATATGTTTGAGGTTAAATTTTTTTAAAGAGAAAGGGGGGGGGGGATTCCTGATATTTTTCAAATTTTCAAAATTTGCAGTTTTTTGATTGCGTTTAATTGAAAATCCCCACCAGTAAAAAACAAAAAAGAAAAACTAATTTTACAGTTTCTTACCGTGTAGTTTACAGTTTTAAATTGGAACCTCAGCTGCCAGTAATATACTGTTGTTTTTTGCTTTATAACTCAGTTAAATTTTACGGCAATAAGCTGCAAAATCGCTAACTTTACAGTAAGAAACTAAAATTGCTAGTTTGCAGTTTATTACTGTGCATTTCGCAGTTCAAATTGGACCTCGACTGCCAGTATTGTATTGTAAACCAACAGCTCATTTTTTGCAGTGTTGTATCTGATAAAAGCGGACAACTTAGACAATAATCACCTTACAAGGATTGTCAACGGCACCGTCTTATAACTTCAACTGTCTGCTGTACGGAAGTCTCGCATTTATGCATACGGTATTCCGAACTCGAGTAGAGAGTGGCAAAATTTTAGGGTGGCAAAGTTTTGATTTTTTTCAAAATGATTTTTAGTAAAAACAGCTAAGCCTTTGACCGTTCCAGAACTTTGTCAATATAGCTCCGAATACCATGTATTTGAAAACTGCTTTTTGTGTCAAAAAACTTTTCTTTTTGTTTTTATTACACATTAAAGTTAAGATGCAGTTGCGGGGTTACATCCCTAGCAGCATCATCTCATCGGCCGATGATCGGCCATTCATCGAAACCCGATGAAATTCTCATCGGCCGATGATCCAATATGTCTCATCGGCCAAACAGAATCCGAGCAGCAAAATCTGATGAGTTTTGCTCGAAATACGATGAGATTCGGATACAATTTACGAGCAGAACAGTCCCGTGCCGATGAATTTCATCGGGAAAGTTGATCGGAAGGATATCGCTTTCCGATAAAAAGTAGCTCATCGAAAACCGTGCTCGGATACTGATCGGAACGATGTCATCGTGTGTTACGGGATCAGTTTACGAGGAGTTCGTTGATCGGCAGAGCAAAATCCGATGAGTTGAGGGTACTTGGGATAGAGCTTTGCGTTAGAAACGTGAAGATCACAGGTTCGAACCTTCTGTGGGTTTTGTCGCTTTTGTTTGACTTTTTTTCGCAGGCTGATTTTGATTCAACTTTCCAAAAATATATGAACCAAACTCATTGCAGGATTTTAAACCACAGGTTTTCTACTGCATTGAAACCGGAAAAAGAAATGTCTATTTTAGCATGAATATTATTTCTTAAGGGTGCTTTTTTCGGTTGTTTCCTTTATATTTTCATGAACTAAAAGTGAGGTATGATTTCATTTTCTTTAAATTGGCGAAAATAACAATTTACTTTGTGCCTGTTCGTTGAAAAATTACCGTCATTTTTTTTTTTTTTTTTGAATGACTGCTGTCAAACGCAAAAACTTCGTGCGTATATAATTTGACACCTGGTTGTATAATTTTATGCGAATAAACGCCTGATGACCCCAATCTATGCTATTCGAAAGTGATTGACGAATATTTAAAATGCTTCCCTGCAACCCAAAAGTTTCACTTCTGTTTACAGTGTCTCTTTACGACAGATACTGTTAAAAATATTGTGCTTATATTCTTCACTTGTGAATGAATTAGTTTTTTCTTACTCTATTTTAAAACGCCTGCTGATTGATGTTCTGTAATGATTTCTCCGTCACGTCTAATTAAGACGTTGTGGATTAAAAGGGTGAACTTAACAAAAAATGGGTAAAAAAGGTTTTAGAAATACGCTTTAAATTTTCCATAGGGATGGAAGTCAACGAAAAGAGTATTTTTGTAACACATTTTTATAGATTAATGTTTTATAAAAATGAATTTATTTGAGCTACATTTGAAAAAAAAGAAAATTTTATTCATAAATGTTAATACATTAATAAAGATTGTATTGTGCTAACATACATGAAATGCATTTTAAAATAATTCTAAGATCAAGTTATTTTGACGAGCAATGTTCAGACATCGTAATCAGCTATTTCATCTTTTGTTTTCCTGATGAGTGTAGAAGTAATAGCTTGGTGTTTGTATAACTATTAACTACTGCCTTTAGCAGTTGTTTTTTTTCTATAAAATTATTTCATCAAAAAGGAAAAAAATATATAAATAAATAAAAACAAGATAAAATACATCTAAATAAATAAGCTCTTATTGAAAATAAAATATTCGTAGATCTTTCTGTGTATAAAATAAAAAAAGAGCCTTGAATTTCTTGGTTGTTCTTTTTTTCGTTTGCAATAAATAAATAATTAAATAATTAGGTAATAAAATTTTATATTAAAAATATATTGAAAAGGCATATATATATATTTTTGAAGAAAAAATAGCATCTTTTGTAGCTCCTTCTTTCTGGTCAAAAATTAAGCCCTTCGAATTTTCTGTGCTTTCTGTTGCAATAAATAAAGAAAGAAAGAACGAAACACATTAATAAAATTTAATAAAATCGGAATAAATTAAACTAAAATAAAGAGTGTTTAAAAGAAAATAGGCACTCTCTCCGGGAGTGCCGACAAAAGTAAACGCTTGAACAATTACGTGTGTTTTTTGAATCGTCAGGAAAGATTTTTTTAACTCGAGAAATATTTTATTGTGCAAGAAATAATTTTAAGTTAAGTGTTTTTTTATTCATTATTAAAAAGTACTGCTTCAAAACGTATATTATAAAGATCGAAAAAATATCGGTCGTTTACTAGCAACTGAAGCACTACTATCTTCTCACTGGTATTTTGTTTTAAGATGAAAAATTAGAAGATTAGCTGCAGAAATTAAGCTTCTGCACTGTAAGAAATTAATGTTGTTTTTACAGTATAATGCAGCTAATTCTATAGTAATAAAATGCAGAAATTGCTAATTTTGTTGTAATAAACTGTAAAATTGCTGATTTACAGTGATAAACTGTAAAATTGTTAATATTAGTTTATTATCGTGCATTTTAAAGTTTTAACTGGAACCTCTTCTGTCAGTATTAAACTATGGTTTTTACAGTATAATACAGCTAAATTGTTGTTAAAATATTAACTTTACAGTAAGAAACTGTAAAATTGTTAGTTTTACAGTTTATTACCGAGCATTTCACAGTTTTAAATTGGAACCTCGGCTGCCAGTATTATAGTGTAAAAACAGCAGTTCATATTTTGCAATATGGTGCAAGAAAGCTGTGTGGATGATGGATTAAAATACAGTCGAGTCTCAAGCTTTATGTACACTAGGTGGCCAAAAGTATCCGGACACTTTCAAAAATTTACATTTTTAGATATAACTCGAGAAATAAGTGATCAATTGTTCTTTAACTTTAGTCATACAAAATATATTCTTCACCGAACATTTCCAAGTTGAAATTAAAATACCCTTGCATTTGGGGGACGATAAGAAGGGGGGTCGAAAGAAAAACCGCTTTTTGACCATAACTCTTTGAAAATAGCTCGGAATAAGCTATGCATTTCAGTAATTAATTAGCATACTATGTATAATTACTGTACAAATTCAAATGAACGTACCACTCTTTCTTCCGAAGATATGAAACATTTTTTAAAAAACGGCAATTTTATTGGAAGGGTTTTTGCTCATAACACGCAGAGTTTTTGATCAAACCTTATCAAAACTTCAGGAAATATGACAAAATACAAGAGAAAGAACATACTAAAACGGTTTTTAAAAATATTAAAAATCCGATGAGATATGAACGTTAAAAGGAAATAATTTTGCACGGCGCATGCGCGAGAGACAGAAATTTATAACTACAAAAATATTGTAGCCTGGTGTATACTGCATCTTATAAAAAAAGTTCCAGTTGAATATCGTAAAAATTGAAAAAGATATCAGCGATCTAGTGAGCTGTAATTCATTCATTTGCAGTCAATTCATAAATGGAGAGGGGTTGTTCACAAATAGTGTGGGGACAATCGAGCATATTTTTCAATGTTAAATTGTATACTGTTTAAAAATTTATATTTGGCATAGAAGTCACATTTCGCCCATTCGGCCAAAAAGACCTTATAAGTAGGTGGCCAAAAGTATCCGGAGACCCCCTGAAACGTTGGTTTTGAACGATGACGAAATAACCTTTATTTTAAAAATAGCTCTTTGTGGACAGACCCTCACTATGTATGTATTGTCTGAGAATGAATGAAATACAGCTCACTAGATCGCTGATATCTTTTTTAATTTTCATGATATTCAACTGGAACTTTTTTTATAAGATGCAGTATATACCAGGCTACAATATTTTCGTAGTTATAAATTTCTGTCGTTCGTGCATGCGCCGTGAAATTTTTTTTTCTTTTAACGTTCATATCTCATCGGATTTTTAATATTTTTAAAAACTGTTTTAGTATGTTCTTTTTCTTGTATTTTGTCATTTTTCCTGAAGTTTTGATAAGGTTTGATCAAAAACTCTGCGTGTTATGAGCAAAAACCCTTCAAATAAAAATGCCGTTTTTTTAAAAATGTTTCATATCTTCGGAAGTAAGAGTGGTGCGTTCATTTGAATTTGTATAGTAATTATACATAGTATGCTAATTAATTACTGAAATGCACAGCTTATTCCGAGCTATTTTCAAAGAGTTATGGTCAAAAAGCGGTTATTCTTTCGACCCCCCTTCTTATCGTCCCCCAAATGCAAGGGTAATTTAATTTCAACTTGGAAATGTTCGGTGAAGCCTATATTTTGTATGACTAAAGTTAAAGAACAATTGATCACTTATTTCTCCAGCTATATGTAAAAATGTGAATTTTTGAAAGTGTCCGGATACTTTTGGCCACCTAGTGTAATACATTTAACAGTCATTACTTAGTGTTAGCTGTCCATAGCAATAAAATAATGGAGTTATTTTTTCAAGTGAATTAACCCAGTTTAAAATTTTTTCATTTAAAAAATTAATAAAAAGTTTGCCAAAACTTAATAGCTTTAGTTTAATTCCATGAGCAATAGTTCAGACGATTTTTTGAATTAAAATCCGTTTTATTCTTTGGATTATCAAGATAGATGCTAAACCCTGTTTAATTCTCGAATCGCGTTTAAAAGGTAAGCGGAACTGCGATTTTTATAAAAAATTGGAGTATTTAACCACTTCCCTTACGATTTTTTTTTTGGAAAAAATTGCAAAAAAAAAAAAAAAAAAAAAACACATTTTTTTTTAAATTTAATTTTGAAATACAAGAAAATGAAGCAATACAAATAAAATAAGTAGGTTTCAAGTTAAATTTTTTATTATTTATAGGCGTAAAATAAATTAGTTTCACCCGAGTTTTCTCGGGATAATAATTACCTGCAACTCATACGAGCCCGAGATAACTCGGGATAATCAGGCAAGCGGTTAAATGTGTCAAAGAGATTAATTGAAAGAACTTTAAAACGGTTTAAAGAAACAGGTAGTGTAGAAATAAGGTATAGTGGTGGAAGAAAACGAAGTGTACGAATAAAAAAATAATAAAATGGGCTCGTGAAACAGTGCTCTGTAGTGCATACCGCTGCAGAAGTCTTTCCAAAAAGATTGTCATTTGTGGAAAGAGTTAAAGGCGCGAGAATAGAAACCATTACTTACACATTGATCAACAATGATGTTACTTTCATTTAGCATTTGTAGAAAACATTATAGAAAAACTTGCATTACAGTAATAAAATTTTTTTGAACCATCAGTTATTTGTGTATATTCCAACTTAATCTACTTTAATGTTATTTTGTTGAGAAATAAAGACGAATTACGGAAAAATAGTCCTACATTCATTATTATTGGAAGATGTTGTTCTTTTGGCCACTTTGCAATTCTTTTTTCTTATCTTGAACAAATTTCAATTTTTATATTATAATCAGTATTATGTTCTTTCAGATTTAAATTACGTTAATAGTTTTATTAAATTTATTACTTATTCTCAATTTAGCAGTGTTTTTTCATTTTATTTATCGTTACTTCTATAAAATAACTTTCAACTGGAATAAGTTGTAATGATAATATAGCTATAGTTGTAATGATCTATATATATAAAAGAAAGTCGTGTTAGTTACACTACTTATAACTCAAGAACAGCTGTACCGATATGGCTAAAAATTGGTGGGTAGGTAGCTTAGAGCCAGGAGATGAACATAGGCTATAATTTATGTGTGTCAGTTACATAAATAGAAAAAATGTCTTATTGACTAAGCCTTTTTACTAAGCCTTTTTTGACACCTCCATGGCTGAGCGACATAAAGCACACGTTCTGGCAGCTTCCGGAGCGCAGTAAACAGGTTGTAGGTTAGTGGTGCGTTGAGTGTTATTTGACTTTTTCGTGAAATAAATTATAAACAAACGCGTTACTTCCCTTGAAATTTATATGTGATAAGCTGTCAGAAACAATTGCTCATTCCTAGGATCCCGATGAGCCCAATCGATATGCCGTTTGAATTTAAAAGACTTCATTTTCCGATCCGTCTTGCATTTGTCATGACCTTTAACAAATCACAAGGCCAATCCTTAAAAGTTTGTGGTTTGAATCTAGAACATCACTGTTTTTCCCATGGTCAATTATATGTGGCATGTTTACGGGTCGGAAGACCATCCGCGTTGTTTCTTTTTGCGCCTGATAATAAAACAAAAACTGTTCTACATCACAAGGTACTTTAGTGAAGAATAACCTATGTACTAAAATACAGAAACAATAATGAATGATATTTGACTTTTTTGTGAAGTTTAATAATGCCATTTTGTGAAGTTTAATAATGTCAATGTGAATCAAGAACATCAGTTTTTCCCATGGTCAATTATATGAGGTATGTTCGCGGGTCGGAAGACCATCTGCGTTGGTTGTTTTTGCGCCTCATAATAAAACAAAAAGTGTTGTGTATCACAAGGTACTTAAGTGAAGAGCAACCTATGTACTAAAATACAGAAACAATAATGAATGATTAATGTAGGTACTTAATTTTTTTTTTTTTGTATTTTCTAATAAAAAAAAAACTTAATAAATTCAAAAATTTGCTTATTTATTGCCTTTAAGGCGGAACAGAGTTGGCCGGGTCAGCTAGTTATATATAAAATAGCTTAATCTTTTTTTTTAGTTTAAAATTTTGTCCAGCCCTGTATTTTAATGCTTGTCATTAATTTCGAGAAACAATGCAACTAACGGCAATGATTACTAATGGCAATATAATTTCCTGTTTTGGTATTAAATAAACTTATTCGAACAAAACGTTACCTTTTTTTTTTTTTTTTTTTTTTTTTTTTTTTTTTTTTTTTTTTTTTTTATAACCTAAATGCAAAATTACATGATCATTTGAGAACGGGAAATATTTTTAAAAAATTCTGAAAAAGTTTCATCTGAATGAAATACATGGTGGCACAAAACATTAAAGAGTTTTATCTCAGTTTGAGTTCGACTGCACGGCAGTATAATAATTTAATCCGAGTGGTCCGAATTAAGGACAGTACGGACAAAACAAAATAACCTGTAAATTTTGCAGGTACATAAAGGAGCTACTGTAAAAAATATATTTTTAATTAATTTTAAATAAATACAAACTGCATGAGAGAAAATTAAAAATTTTTAAGGTGATAAAATTTAAATGTGAAAACGTACTTAAAAGTACAAGAGCCTCATAAATCGCCACTACAATAGGGGATGCAACTCATCAAAATTAATGAAAGTATACGGATAAAACAAAGTAACCATTAATTGCTCCAAGGTACAAAAAAAACTATTGTACTTTGTAAAAAAGGTATTTTTAATTCTAGAGAAATAAATATAGAACTGCACAAGAGAAAATAAAATTAACTTATTAATTTAAAATGATAATAATAAAAAACAGCGTACAAAAGTACAATTTTTGCGCTGACTCGTCTTTCATTAAACACCACGTAAATCTAAATGGCAGTCGGGGTGTCCGATTTTAAAGTAAAAAATACAATATTTTCGTAATGAAATATTTCCTATCTGAGTTACAGTAATTTTCATCAAATTAATGCGTAAATAAAAATAATTAATTTTTAATGAAAAATAAACGAATAAACAAATAGTGAAATAAATTAATGAATTAATATATGAGAAAAAGAAATGAGTGAATAAAATAAAGACTGAGTAATAAAATAGAGAATGAGCGATAAAATAATTGAATTATGTAAAATAATGTGAATAAATTAAGAAACGAAGAAATACGTACAGGGTTTAGTAAATGAATTCATAAGCAAATGAAATGAATTATTTCACTTTGACCCACGTTACAGTAAGCATTTAAAATTAAAACATGCCTAGTATAAACTAAATAAGAACTGCACTGGGCATCAGTAAATCTCAATTAATATTAAATATCATAATCACAAAAATTTCATCATTTTATAATAACAGGAAATATTTTTGAAAAACCACGAGTACTACAATAGAGGTATAAAATTTTGAAAATGCTTGTATAATTTTTTGATTGATCTTTTATTCTATATATTTTTTGACGAGAATCAACTATATGTCTAGGAAACGAGTTAAAATATTACTAGATCGGTGGCGCTGCAAACTGAAAATATTCTAACCATTTCACCATATTTAGTTGCCGTAGACGCTAACCCTTGTTCCACCATTTGCCCGATATAATCTCTCATTTAAATATATAACTAATAATGTAATTGCAAGATTTTTGTTTATCAATGCATTAATTATAAAAACAGGATGCTATTATGTGCACAATTGAGTTGGTTAAGAAATCCCCTTTTAGATCCTGTTCGAGGCACCACCTTAGGATAGTCATTTTGCAACTATTTGCTTATTTAATACAAGTGAGTAGTAATATGCTCTATAACTTCCTTTTTTTTTGAAAAATAATAATTAAATTTGAGTACGGTTACATTTTTTCTTACAGTATTATAATTTACTGAAACCTTCACTTTTATGGTACATGCCTAGAGTCACTTTTTTCTCATTTTCCGGTATAAGACGGCATATGTATTGAAAAAAAAAGAAATTAATTTTCCTATGACTGATTGCATTCAGTTTATAAATGAGTTAACTCTAATTAATTTGTTAGTTGCCTCTAAGGGACAAATTACGGAAAAAGAATTCGAGCATGACGAGGGGATTTTTTCTTTTGTTTTATGTTATAAAAGCTAATTTTGGTTGTCAAAATATTTCTCCAAGTTTTTTTTTAGAAGAAATACGAATCGAGTGTTAAGGTTGAGAAGTGGAAAAATCTTCTCTAGAAACTGTAAGTTGAGATTGAAAAGTCATTGAAAATCGATGTTTAAGTTTTAGTTATGCGATTATTATGATAAAATATAACTTTCTTTGATTGTCGTAAATGTGAGTGTGGGTAACTTGTTAGAGGATTTTTGCCTCCAGCTCGTTTAATTCTTATTCCATGCTGATGAGTGCATAAGAAGCACGAAACTGCAGTCCATGGCTGGAATAAACGAGCTGCTGGTGGAGTGCATGTCTCTGCCTTAGCCCTTGCTTAGGGGCGGTTACTTACTGCTTTATATGAGGGTGGTGTATTAAAAGCTGACTGCTAAGCAACCGGAATCTCAGACCAGTCCTCTTTTGTCATGCTGTTCTAATTCTAGAGAAATAGCATATTACTAATTCTAGAGAAATATGCTGTTTGTTTGTAACTCGTACAAAAAAATTTATTATAAGCTTAACTTTGAGCGTAAATTCCATTGTCCTTTCAATGTCACCGCATGAGTTTTAATTGCCTTTCTTAGCATATTACACTTTCTTAACGTTTCATTTGCACAAAAAATTGACTCTTTTTTTTATAATTTCAGAGAGAAACTCAGTATTTATTTGAATTAATACTTTTTTTTGTAATATCAGAGTAGTATTTATTCATATATCAGCATTTATTTCAAGGAAATTTAACAGCAAGGTTCATATAACTGAAAACATTGTCCGAAGCAAACCCGTCTACCAAATTGATAGTTACAATTGAGTTAGTATATAGCAACAGAAACTAAAACTAATAGTTTTGCTGTGTACAGTTAAAAAAGTACTTTTTGTGTTTACAGCAAAACTGTTTTGTTCGAATCAGGCTTGGAGTCAATATAATTGATGTAATTGTTGAAGATGTAATTGATTACGATTATGATACTTTTTGCAACATCGAGCCCGAAAAATTTGCTGATCTGAGCATGTTAAAAAGAAAAAAAAAGTTGCTTAAATAATGTGCTTTGTTTTTAAAAACCAAATTGTTACGTAAATAAGTGAGAAATGCGTGGGTGCTTCGTGACGTTTGCAAGATTAGCAATTATTGTTTTAAAAAATGTTAGTTCAATCAATTTGGTTGATTTCTTTACACTGCGATGCAAAAGTTTAGACAAAATGCAAATATGTGAATAAAAAGAAAACTATTCAACTAAATGCTTTCAAATTTCTACTGCAGGTACACAATATGGTCCCAAATACATGTCTGGAGTTCTTATAACTATAACTGGAATCAAATTTTGGATATTACAAAAGACATTTTTTTACATTGTTGCAAAAGTTTAGACAATAGTCAGATTTTATGCAAATAACCCTTGAAATGTGATTGGTGGAGGAAATGCGGGACTGTATTATTCATTTATAAAGTGCAGAGATTGCTGAATAAATAATCAAAATCTCAAAAGCTCTTCAGTTCTCGTGTAAAGAAGATGAGAAAGTTTGGAAGCCGAAATTTGAAAATGAACCTACTTTATTAATTTTTTGTCTTTTAAATCGGCTCTAGTATGGTAGTACATTGTTTTTTACTTTGTGGAGAGCAAATTCAGACATGCGTATCGATCAAAAAGTCCAAGAAAAATTATATTTTTTAAGGATGAAGGAATTGAAAAAAAACGGCTCAGACTGACGATTCGCCCCTTAATCCTACAAAACTTCAACTTGGGTCAAAAACAGCACTTGACAGCATAAGTAGATGAACAACTGAATCGGAATGCATAAAAAAAAAACAAAGAATTGTGCCTGAGCCTTTTCGGACAGAGTGTCCCAAATAAGCCAGATTTTAATGTGAAAAGCAGCATATGTATCATCGTGACTAAAAAATGAATGGTACTTTCTTTGATAGAAATTATTAAAATTGGAATGGCCTAGATGGATTATAATTCTTTTCGCGGGACTTGAGAAATATCCAATGACCAAATGCTGTGCTGCTTTTACCAATAAAATCTGGCTTATTTGGGACACTCTGTCTGAAAAGGCTCAAGCACAATTCTTTGTTTTTTTTATGCATTCCAATTCAGTTGTTCATCTACTTATGCTGTCAGGTGCTGTTTTTGACCCAAGTTGAAGTTTTGTAGGATTAAGGGGCGAATCGTCAGTCTGAGCCGTTTTTTCAATTCCTTCGTCCTTAAGAAATATAATTTTTCTTGGACTTTTTGATCGGTACGCATGTCTGAATTTGCTCTCCACAAAGTAAAAAACAATGTACTACCATACTAGAGCCGATTTAAAAGACAAAAAATTAATAAAGTTGGTTCATTTTCAAATTTCGGCTTCCAAACTTTCTCATCTTCTTTACACGAGAACTAAAGAGCTTTTGAGATTTTTATTATTTATTCAGCAATCTCTGCACTTTATAAATGAATAATACAGTCCCGCATTTTCTCCACCAATCACATTTCAAGAGATATTTGCATAAAATCTGACTATTGTCTAAACTTTTGCAACAACGTAAAAAAATGTCTTTTGTAATATCCAAAATTTGATTCCAGTTATAGTTATAAGAACTCCAGACACGTATTTGGGACCATATCGTGTACCTGCAGTGGAAATTTGAAAGCATTTCGTTGAACAGTTTTCTTTTTATTCACATATTTGCATTTTGTCTAAACTTTTGCATCGCAGTGTAGTATGTTAAAATACAATCAAGGTGACTTAAGCCAGATTCAACTACATACGAGCGTAGGAATGAATGTAAAATTCGGACATTACTAACTGTATTCGTAATATTAATTTTTCATGCTTAATTTTATCCTAAACAGTAAAAAATGAATGTTGTTTTTACAGTATAATACAACTAATTTTATAGTAATAAACTGTAAATTTGCTAATTTTACAGTTTATTACCGTGCATTGTACAGTTTTAAACTGGAACCTCGCCTGCCAGTACTATACTGTAAAAACAACAGTTCTTTTTTTTTTTTTGTAGTTTATCGGTTCCGGTTGCAGGAAATGATTTTCAAATAAAAAGTGCTCTCAAGCGGCGTTTTATCACCAAGAGAGCTTTTGTGTGTTTCATATTTGTTTTCAGCTAAGTGATTAATGGTATGCCAAATCCAAAATAAAAAGTATGGACTCGTGAAATCTTCTAATTGTAGACTGTGGATAAGATTGTAGATATAGATTTTAAACTGGAAAATCGGCTGCCAGTATTATACTGTAAAAACAACAGTTTATTTTTTGCAGTGTAGTTCAATTATTAGAAATATTCGCTTACACCATGAAACTCAAAAAGAACACGTTCCAACCGAAAAATCGTATTTATTGAATGGTTGTTAATAAATTAGCGATTTAATATCACCGACCCCTAATCGACATCCTGTATTGGATCGATTCGCAGTTATATTATACTCACCTTCAGAGCTTGATGTTGGCTACTGTGACGAGCCCTGTAGTAAACTGTTTTCATTTCACGTTTTTATTTGTTTTATGGGCTTTTTTTTGCATTTAGACGAAACATGCAGTATTGATTCCTGCTTAATAAGCATATAGACTTTTAACCGTGATTTTTTTTATGTCTTTTCTTTTAAAAAGTCAGAGCGATATGCGTGCTATTTTTTTGTATATGTTAAGAAGATAACCTTAAGCAGTAATCTCATAATATTTGTGCGCTGCTTTTAACCCTTTAAGGACCATACAACAGTTTCAAAATTAATTTTATTGTAAAAATTTAACTAAGCTCAAAACTTATTATGAATACCCACTAGGGTGGTCCTTATTTTCGAAGGTCAGAAATATTGTGGTCCCACCCCTTATCTGGTTCCATTTGAGGAAAAAATGAATCACCTAAAATTTTAGCTCATTTAAACAATATTTAGAGGTAGCTCAATTACACTGAACTTTCACCGAAACGTTAATTTTCACGAAATTCTGAAGTTTCCTCAATTTATTTATTTGTATGTATTTACACGTTTATATATTATTTATTTATTTATTTATATTGTATTTATATATTTATTTATTTATAATAGAAAACATAGTTTTCTCAAATTTCAGGTAAAAGACTAAAAAACAAAGGTAAAGCTTCACGAAATTGATCTCCTCCGCGGCGAGAGTATCATGTGCAAAAACGCGTACGACTCAACCTCAGTTTCATTTTGTAGATACTCATGCAACACAATGAACTGTATTAACTGTATTTCTTCTGAGTTCTTTGTTTGCTTGTGATTGGTTTTTTCCAAGGAAAATGGTAGCTATAAACCTTATTTTCGATGAAATGTGCTATATTCTAAAATAAAAATAAGCATAATATTTGAAATTAGAATTAGAGACTAGTAAGAAGAAATTAAATTGTGACTATGGAAACCAGATCCGTGAAAAATGATAGAATAGATTACAGAAAGAAAAAGTACGAGGAGAGAGTGAAGTATCGGTTGCATTAACACCTTCTTCTTCGGATGATGATGATACAGATAAAATTTATGACACTGAAAAAAGAAATAAATCATAGGCAGATCTTTCATGCTCAAAACCTTCAAAAAGAGAACAATTTAATGTCCTGACACCACTGCACTAGAGACTAGACCGTGCAAAGGAATCAGATCGTAATACAGTATACTTTATTGCTGAGACTGCAAGGAGTCTAAGTCACAACATTGAAGAAAATTCTTTCAATAGATCTTCCATTCGAAGGCTAAGAAAAGAAAACAGAGCTGAGCAAACTCGTGGGCTTAAGAAAGAATTTCAAGTTTAATTTCCTTAAAAAAGAAAAATTATATCTCTTGCCTAATGCCTATTTTAGTTTCAGGAAGCGAAGTTTCTAAACTACTCATTGAATTCTTGATATTTGGCAAGTTACTATCTGGAACCTTGCAAGCAGAATGAGAGCAATGTGTGCTGATACAACAAGCTCAAACACAAGTCAAAATAAAGGTGCACGTTCTCTTCTTGAGCAGAAAATTCAAAGAGAACTTCGGTATTGCGCATATCGTCATCATATTATGAAACTAATCATACGATCAGTTTTTGATGTCTGCATGGGGTCAAGCTCTGCTCCTGAAGTTTCAATTTTTAAAGGATTTCAATCATCGTAGAAATTAATTAACAGAGAACGTCCAAGTTGCTGCAGTAGCATCTGATGCACCCTTTAATGACTTTCAACTACTAAACACACTCTTAGATTATTCACGCATAAATATCAATATTTCAACAGCTGTATCTCAAAACTTCGCGAAACATCTTTGGTTTGAGGATTTAATAGCATTCGAACTATATTCGACTATGACATGCCTCTTTCTACGAAACGCAACGTGGTAAAAGCTATTTAAGATGTAAAAAGTCAAAATAATCGTCCAAAACATGCTACAATAAATTAAAAACGTTCAAAGAAAAAAAAAATTGAGGAATTTGTGACAAAAAGATCAATTAAGTTTAAACACATGGGAATTCCAGATAGGTTCCTTAAAGTCGATCTACTTAATTGGAATGACAGACTAGATTTTCATCCGGGTTCAAAAATTGTAAAATCTATGGCAGTCACAAATGATCATGCTGAATGTAGTATAGCACTTATTCAAGAGTTCAGTGGTTTACTAGCAAAAGATGAGTCTCGATTCAAATTTTTAATGCAAATATTTGAGGAGCATAGAAGTAAATATCTAGACAGTCACAAAATACTGTTAAGCGCCAAATAATCTATGGCACAAAAATAATGTTCCTATTTTTTATCGCATTTAAACCAATTATGTTTACATTTTCTGAATTCATATCTATCTTTTATAACTGCATAAAGTAAAATGAAATAAAAAATTACTTTGTTTTGCTTTCATGCCATCATTGATTTTTCAGACTATATACGCTTAACTTCAAGCTCATTGAGCTACCTCTAAATTGAAATATTTTTTGCTAAAACTTTTTGCAGTTCATTTTCTCCCTAAAAGGAGCCATATTGGGGGGTGAGACCGAAAAAAAAAAATCGAAATTTTGAAAATCATGCCTTTTAAGGACCACCCTAATACCCACCAAATAGTTCATAAATTATGTATTCTCCATGGTATTGTGACATGAGAGATCATAATATACTGTATTAACAAATTATAAATATGTGTAAAAGATCTACTTTAATTTAAAAGAAAATAAAACAACGCGAAAAGCACAATTGAGCAAGAAAAACTGCAACCACATGTTTTTTCATTACAAGGGATGCCTTTTTCTTTATTTCAAGGGACGCTTATAGATGAAATATGGATCCATAAACGCAAAATTTTCATTGAAAAAGGTATTCTTTGGAACGCTGAATCACGAGTTTGCTGTTTTAATGTTCATTTGTGCTTTTTACGTTGTTTGATCTTCATTTATTTTTCAAGCGCAAAAGTACTTAGTTATTTCATACTGTAACTTGATTTTCGAAAACCACAGATTTTCATACTCTCTCACGAAGCTTATGTTAATCCTGATTGTTCATTAGTATACTGCAAAAATGAACTGTTGTTTTTACAGTATAATACTGGCAGCCGAGGTTCCAATTTAAAACTGTAAAGTGCACAGTAATAAACTAAAACTAGCAGTTTTATGGTTTCTTACTGTAAAGTTAGCAATTTTACCATTTGTTGCCGTAATAGTTAGCTGTATTATACTGTAAAAACAACATTATAATGGTGGTAGTACAGGTTCCAGTTGAAAAGTGTAAAATGCACGGTGATAAACTGTAAAGTTAGCTGTATTATACTGTAAAAACATCATTCATTTTTTGCGTACTTTCTTTGTTAGTACCTTCCACCGAAACTGATATTTTCCTGACAGCCGAAAACCGCATTGCAAAAATAATATAAAATCCTTCTCAAAACTGGAAAATAACTACGAATCCAGTCGTCTTGTGTTGAAATAAGGCAAAATATTCAGCAAGTATTTTACCCAGTCCTGAGTGATCTGCGAAAAAACGATTGAATTCTACCTAAAACGGAATATTACGCGGAAATTCAGGAATCCCATTCCATTTGAAAGAAAGAGCATATGAGGGAGAAGATAAAGCCTTTCTGTTGGTAGCTTTATACAAAAGAATGGAATCACATTCCAGGATTATCAACAAGTAAGAGGATTTTGCCTTTCACAAGAGAGAAGGAACACATTCATTTGTCGATTTTGACGGAAACTGAATGTGCAAAAATGAGAAGTGAGTTTTTATGCGAGGAATTCCCATAGAGCCAACTCTGATCCTTGAAAAGGTCAGTCATTCTAATTTTACACAAATAGTTTCTGCGTACTTAAAGTGGATTGGATGGTGGAGATATACTGTCAAAAATGAATGTTGTTTTTTCAGTATAATACAGCTGATTTTATAGTAATAAACTGTAAAAAGTGTTAATTTTACAGTAATAAACTACAATTTCTAGTTTTACAATACTAAACTGTAAAATTGCTAATTTTACAGTTTATTACCTTGTATTTTACAGTTTTAAACTGGAACCTTTGCCGCCAGTAGTATACCGTAAAATGGGGTGAATCGGAACACTTTTCAGCTTTGATTGTAAAAAAAGCAGTTAAAAGATTTTTTTTCAATTTGATTTTCTGGGTAAAAACTTCGGTCTTGCTTTACTTTTGATATTCCAGGCAAACACAAAACATTTTGAACAGTTATTATTAAAATATATAGGAAATTATGGGTGTTCCGAATCACCCCGCTGATAGGGGTCAATTGGAACACATGTTAAAATTTGTATTTTTTTCCATGAAACCTGTAATAGGTCTCACAAACATGAGTAATATTGATGAGGGAGAACAAGAACAGATAATTACTGTGAAATAAAAGTATAATTTCAATACCAGTAAACGTTTATAATTTGTCAAAATTCAAAATAATTTTGAACTTATGAAAAATGAAAAGTAATTTTATGAAATGCTTTTGAATTGAAATACAAAGATTTAACACGAATGGAAGTCACTCATGTCGTCCACAAATATGTACTTGTCCTTAAAACTAGCAATTGTGACTTGGCTTAAGTTTTTTCATAGCATCTTCTGGGATGATCTCTGCCTTTTCTTTAGTTTCTTAAAATCTCTGGGTTTCGGGGATTGTCCTGAAAGATTTTATCGCTTATTCATCACTGTCTGTGTGCTTACCTTTTGCTATCTAAAGTCTATATGACTTTCCTCCTCGTATTTTAAATAAAAAGAAGTCTCCTGGAGAAAAATCTTTTGAAATCTGCAACTTTCTGTCATTCTAAGATCTAGTTGCTCGAGAAGGGATAAACAGTAATAAATCCTTGTCCTTGTCTTGATTAGAAGAACTGGGGTTAGAATCTTGATTTTTCAAAGTTTCCTTCAAATAAGTTTGAATTGGAACAACAGAACAAAGTGTTCCGATTCACCCCGCAATTTTTTTTCCAATGGCATTTTTCAGAATTCTTCATTTTTATGACACAATTTATAAAAAATGTAAATTCTAATGTGGTATTCTGTTCTTCAGATATATGTATAATTGAAACATACCACTCTTAGGTTTAAAATATAAGAAGGTTTGTTCTTGCATATGAAGTTTTGCAGTTTATGAAAATGTGATGTTTTCTAGCATTCCACGTACAGCCCTCCTTAGAAGCCAGTAGCGTTGCCAGATTGACTAAAGTAATTTATTCCTACTTCCTATGATCTTACCTTTCTAAAAAAAAAAATTAACGGCGAAAAATACCCAATAGTATATTTATGAAGAATTGCTTTGTACGGTCTGGAAGTTTTGTTCCGATTGACCCCGCTGTTCCTATACACCCCATTTTACGGTACTGTTGTTTTTACAGCATCATACAGCTAAATTTTAAGGCAATATATTAATGAGCATTATTTATTTCTATTTTAAATTGGAGCCTCGGCTGCCAATATTATACTGTAAAAACAACAGTTCATTTTTGCAGTGTGGGGATAAATTAAAAGTGAATTTTCATGCGTGAAATTCCCATAGATTTAAAATAGCCAATTTGATCCTTTAAAAAGTTTAGTCATTCTAATTTTACATAAATAGTGTCTGCGTACATAAAGTGGTTTAGATAGTTAAAACATCTTTTAAACCTAAGAGAATAACTTTAATTTCCATTATGGGAAGTTTTGTTTGAGTTTCAAAGGAGAAGTGTCAGAAAATATGGTATATTCAACACCAGTAGAGCATCATAACGAAAATTGATTGGTGACGGCAGAAAAATTCAACATGAAAAAAAAAGGGGGGGGGGGAATGCAAGTATAAAAAGTGTGTAAAACACTAAGTGATCTAGTCACTTAAAAAAAAAAAAAAAAAAAGCACTATTGATTCAGTTTCAGACGCAGTTAATAAGGATCTCCTTTAATAGTGCTGTAATTTTATATTCTCTTAGCGCGTTGCCCGGCTTGACCGGTCTACCTTGAGAATAAAAGTTTTGTCAAGTGACGCTTGTCTAAAAGTGTGGATCAGATTAAAGTCGATATTTTCAGGCACGCAATATGAAAAATGTATCAATCGCCAAAAAAGTCCCCCGTTGCAGAAAACCCCCCGAAAAGTAAGAGAATGAATTTTATGTGTTTATATTCAAGAAAAAAATATCAACACCTTTCTCTCATCAATGATTTCTTTCACACTAATTAATTTCTGTCATGCTCGCCGCAGATGATTTTTGTCTTACCAACTTAAAACTGATTTTTACTAAAAAGTTACTTTGTTAGCAGTTCGGAGTTTTCATATCCTTCGGAAGGAAATCCTCTTAAATGGTATTTTACTCAATTTTTTCAATGAGACCAAAATTGTGAAGATCCAATAATTATTTCAGGTAGAAAAAGCTGTTTTGAGCCAGTTTTGACTCCTTAAATTGAAATTCGAACGGATCGGTTCTGTTTTGACGTTCGAAAAAACCCCTACAATCCTTCCCGTGTAGCCAAGTACCTCCCCTACCAAATTTGGTCCAGATCCGGCGTAAACTGCGAATTGCATAGGAAACACACACACACATATATTCTCTTTTATTGACACGAATTCTTTAATACATAAGTCGTTCTCCATTAAATGTGGGTTAGCTTAATTTTGAAACTCTCTGATTTTTATAAAATTTACTGGATTCCTATTCTAAAAATTTTCCTCTTTTTTTTTTGAAGTAAGATGGATTTTTATTAAATTGACTGATAACCGTATTCAACTTAGCTATATTCAGTTATTAAAACTGAAAATATACATCGTCGTCTGAAAGAGATAGTAAGATATCTTATCCTAGAACTAACTAAGAAGACAATAGAACTGACTGTTCTTTTGAGGCGACAATATGAAGGAGTGGTATAATTCTTTAGGTTAGTGTTATGAATTTTGTTTTAAAATGTTAACAAATAAAAGATTTTTCTTTTAAGTATAAAAAAGAAAAGAAGTATATTTAAGATGCGCATGTGTGACAAAAGTTGTAGACACGTATTTCTGAGTTTACGGGAATTCGGTTTTTATTACTCTGAAATCGAATTACATGGAGAGTATCAAAATGAAACTTTTGAAAACACACTAAACATGCACAATCCCCCCCCCCTGCCCCGGATTAAAAAAATAAAATGCTGAAAAGGGAAATAGTCGGCATTCATATATGATAAACGGGAACTTTTACACAGCTTAGCTTTAAAATTGACTTAATATAACATTTATTTTTCTCAACTTCTTTTCAATATCAACTATCCAAAAGAGATCTATGTATCTGTATAATTTTACAAGCATTAAGATGAGATGAGTGCTTAAATTTCTGAACGGCTCTCTTCTATTGCCACCCGTGTCTTTAAGTTACGTTTGTAGATAAGTCCTTAATCAAAATTATATATATCACTTATAATACAATTAAATAATACTTAGCTGATAACTAATATGTAGTTAATTCGTGAAATATCGGTGAAAATTCTAAAATAGTCAGAAAGTAAAAATTAATTGAGAAATGTCATTTTTGGACACATTTATTAATGAACTTGTGGCAAACAATGTTATGTACCTTTCTGACTTGTAATTAGTATAACAGGTTTTGTTAACAATGCGATACATCTAACTCCTCTATTGACACTGGATCTATGATGATCAATGACTAGGCGATGTCATTAAAGTTTGTGCTAGTTGCTACATTCATTCGTTCCGTCTTTTGAAACGAAATAATGAAAGGGGTTCCTTATTCAAGGGAACAACAGTTGTGCGACAAAATGTTTGAAAAGTTTATGAGTTTGCGGAACGAAACGATAATGTTATCTTTCTATAGTCTGTGATTCCGATGGGATTTGTAGCTTCCTAAAATTTAGCTCCACTCGTCTAAACAGGATTTGTTCATACCTTCTACTACTTTTTAAAGCTCTAACTTTACATTCGAGCAGATGCTTATGCATAAGTTTTATCGTTATTTCATTCTCCCGCTTTTAACAGCTTGAAGCAAATATTTTTTTTTTTTTTTAATCTGCAAAAAAGATCAATTTGTTTGGGGATGAGCACCTAATGAATATATTGATATAGTGTGAACTATTTTCAAAATTTCAGTTATGTGGTTTGAAAGGGGTGATAAGGGACTGTGGGGGAGGGGGGCAAACAAAATGTAATTCGTTTGATTACATGTTAACTTTGAATTTGAAGGTGTTAAATTAGAATTATATTGAAGTATTATACTTATAAGCATATCAATAGCTAAAAACTACGTGTGTCGTCAGATCAAATCAAAACCTTAGAAGTCGCTCATTATTGGAACACTTTTTCTAACCAAGTTGCAAAAACAATTAATAAACTTAATTTATGTATAACTGTTCACTTTTTGGAAGATATAAACAATAAAAATAGATATATTTCCTTTTCCACAGCAAGCAAGTGCTTTATTACAAAAGATTGTAATAAAGCACTTGCTTGCGGTGCTCCAACCTCCAAGTTAAATCGTCAAAATGGTCCCCGTGGTTTACCCAAGAAAAATGCTACATAGAAAAATGCTGCCATTTAAGTTTAATTGTAGCTTAGACGACCTATTTTCACTATAACGGATTGCATACACTTGTAAAAAATGAATGTTGTTTTTACAGTATAATACAGCCAGTTTTATAGTAATAAACTAAAAATTGCTAATTTTACAGTAATAAACTGTAATATTGCTACTTTTAGAGTCACAAACTGTTAAATTGCTAGTTTTACAATATATTATTGTGCATTTTAAAGTTTTAAATTGGAACCTCGACTGCCAGTATTCTACTGTAAAAACAAGTTTTTTTTTTTTTTTTTGCAGTGTAGGCCCAAGTAGCATACTTCACTTTTTAAAGGTTGTAAAATGGTTATTAACGTTGTAACAACCGCTTAAAAATGTTTATAAAATGTTTAAAGGTTATTTGTGCTACCTGGGGGGAGGGGGTGAGGGGCATTAGAGTTAAGAGCCATTATTTTGAAATTGAGACAAGGTGCGGCAGTGACCATTTTTGATTTTCCTCATTTTTTTTATATGTCAAAGTAGGTCATGAGAAATGAACATTCTGAAGTTTGTAGGCCCCCAAAAAATTTTGTTCGCTCAGTAAAAATTCCCAAAGTTTGATGTTTTGCAGCGCTTTTTGGTAAAACGGCTAAAAGACGCATTTCAGGGAGCTGTAGTTTTTTACAGAAAAGCCACCCCAAGGTTATGTTTACATTTATTGATTGTACAGTGTCCAGTTATGAGGACTCCATAGTTATTTGGGCTGGGGGGTGTTGCTTTCTTTAGTTAAGGGACTACAAAGTATGTTTTTTAGTCCATTTTCGCTCGACTTTGAGCTGCGTTATTTCCCCCTAAAAGCAAACCCCCCGATTTTTTTTAACATATACTGAAAATTTATACCATGAAGAGAATATGAAGTGCGAAAATATTTTAATATCTCATTGCTTTGAAGAGAAAAAGACTTAGACATTTATCAATTTTCAAAATTTGAGGTTTTTGATCGCATTTAACTCAAAACAGCAACCCTAGAAAAAAATAACTTTTATGAATTATGGAATCAACGTATGTGTAGAATAACGTAAAAAAGAAAGTTGCGTAGGGTTTCTAGTTTTAGCAGCTAGTTTTAGTAGCTCATCTAGTTTTCAAAAAAATAATTTTATTTGTAGCTCATTTTAATGCTTTTTTCTCATAGTGAAATGTGTCATCAAGTTGGTCAGATCTGCTGAAACTTTAAGTATATAGTAATGAAGCATTTAAATTTGTATATAGAAAGAGAAAAAAGACTAAAAACAACTTAATTTTGTCTAAATTTTTATAATTTTTAGATTTTTAATTGCAATCAACGCAAAAAACGTGAAATCCTGAGAAAACTATTGAATGCACATATTACTAGCTTTGAGATATGGGAAAAAGTAAATTCGGTCAGATATCTTCAGATGTATCCTAGTGGGAGGTCACAGTGACCTCCCGAAAAATTTCATGCTCGAAAAATTTTGCTGACGATTCGGCAAATTTGGAAACAGTGTTGCAACATTGAGAGTTTTTTAATGATACATTTTTCTCACGTGTGCTTGATCGCATTTTGTAAAAATTCAAGTTCCAGTGCCCATGAGTATCTTATACTTCTCAAGAAGATGTTCTTAATTTTCCAAAGGAATTTTATAATTTTTCCGAATGATAAAATACGACCAAGCCCACATGTAAAAATGGATAAATAGAATTTCAATGTCGCAGTATTGTTTCAAAAGTTGATGAATCTTCAGAAATTATTTTCGAATATGAAATTTTTCTGGAGGTCACAGTGACATCTTTTGACTTCCCATTGGGTAGCCTCTAAAAATACCTCACAGTATTTACTTTTTTGAATATTTCTAGTCATTGCCCCCAGCTAGTAATATGTAAATTCAATAATTCCCTCAGCAACGATTTATCGTTTTTTTATGTAATTGCAGTAAGAAGCTAAAAGTTCTAAAAATTTAGACACAATTAAGTGATGTGATTCTTTTTCTTCCTCTATAAACACATACTTAAAGTATTATCATATATTTTAAGTTTTAGAAGATCTGACCTACATACTGAACACATTTTAGTACAAAGTATTGTTTTTCAGTTCAACAGCAAAATTTTTCGAACATGAAAATTTTCGGGAGGTTACTGTCCCCTCCCACTAGGAAACATCTGAAGATACCTCTCCGACTTTACTTTTTCCAATATTTCAAAGCTAGTAATATGTACATTCAATAGCTTTCTCAGGAGTTCACGTTTTTTGCGTTGATTGCAATTAAAAAACTAAAAATTATGAAAATTTAGACAAAATTAAGGGCCCTGCTCCACATCAGCAGAAAACGCGAGCTTAAAGCAGAAACGTAAAATGGATTAAATGGTGTTCCTATGGAAAGTACTCGGATTTTCGGTTTCGGCCTTCAGTTTCGGTCGCGTTTTCCGCTGATGTGGAGCAGGGCCCTAAGTGTTTTTAGTATTTTTTTCTCTTTCCATATACACATTTAAATAAATCATTCTATATACTTAAAGTTTCAGCAGATCTGACCAACTTGATGGGCACATTTCACTATGAGAAAAAAGCATTAAAATGAGCTTAAAAAAATTATTTTCTTGAAAACTAGACGAGACAACACGCAACTTTCTTTTTTACGTTATTCTACACATCTGTTGCTTCCATAATTCATAAAAGTTATTTTTTTTCTAGGGTTGCTGTTTTGAGTTGAATGCGATCAAAAAACCTCAAATTTTGAAAATTTGATAAATGTCTAAGTCTTTTTCTCTTCAAAGCACTAAGATATTAAACAATTTTCGCACCACATATTCTCTTCATAGTATAAATTTTCAGTATATGTTTAAAAAAAAAAAAAAAACGGGGGGGTTGCTTTTAGGGGGAAATAACGCAGTTCAAAGTCGAGCGAAATTGGACTAAAAACCATACTTTGCGGCTCCTTAACTAAAGAAAGCAACACCCCCCAACCCAAATAACTATGGTGTCCTTATAACCGGACACTGTACAATCAATAAATGTAAACATAACCTTGGGGTGGCTTTTCTGTATAAAACTACAGCGCACTAAAATGCGTCTTTCAGCCATTTTACTAAAAAAGCGCTGCAAAACATCAAACTTCGGGAATTTTTACCGAGCGAACAAAATTTTTTGGGGGGCTACTAACTTCAGAATATTCATTTCTCATGACTTACTTTGACATATAAAAAAATGAGGAAAATCAAAAATGGTTACTGCCTAAATTTATCTTTTTTGTTCGATTTTCAAAATAATGGCTCTTAAAATAACGCGAGATACAAGATCGTTTGCGTAAGACATACACTGTAAAAACTACGGGTGACGCAGGGGTGCCAATAAGAAAGCTTGGGTGAAAGCAAGGTGCCACGGGGTGCCACAGCGAATTTGAAATGCTCTTACCGCACTAAAAAGCCTCCCATCGGCACCCTTTGGGGTGAATGAAGCTTGCGCATGCTCAGTGAGACATCTCGCCGTACCAAAAGGCACCTTTGACAGAATGCGCCTGCGCGAGGTCTCATCATCATCATCAACCATTTGAATGGCGGACATCTTGTTTACGTCGACACGACAGAATTTTCGGTACAGTGTTTTCACAGTCTTGGATTTCACCTTGAGTTTATTACAAAAATGGATTAATTCTTCATATTAGTCTTCGAATTCTCACGTAAGTACATGCATTTGATAATAGTTCTAAGAATTTCCAACATATTTGTACAATCATTTCAAAGTGTACGAACGGAAATTTATCTCTGTGCAGCGAATCTCTTTTGCCGTGCAGATACAAACAAGCAGCAGAACGCGAAGGGAAGGAAAAAAAAAGAAACTCTGAATGACTCTTTCTTTCTTTCTTATTTGTTTTTATCATACGTATATGTATATGCTATTTTAATGCCATGCATTTCGTGCTGTCGCTAATATCTTTCGTTGGCGTTATTGATAACAAATGCTGAGTTCGTTATTGCCAGAGCTTACTTTTTTTGTTCCATCAGTTGAATTGATCCTTAAAATATATTTCGATTTTTAATCTGTCGAGAAACTTGACGTTTAACAAACACTGCTTTTCAAATACCCGATATATTTTATTCCATAAAGATATTTAAATGTCGAACTATACATACTTATTAATATGTTGTTACCCTTGATTAAAATTTTATAAGTTAATGAAGCGATTCAATTTTTTATTGATAGAATAATACAACTGAATATTTTTGATTGTTTTTGAAAGGGATCCATAAAATACCTTCCCTCTTCATTTTCGGTACAGATAATGCTGCAGTAAATGTCAATAGCATTTTAAAACTACTGAGTTTAATTCAAGTCACGAATTCTTTTAAAATATGTTGGAAAGTCTGAACTGTGAGAAAATGCCTTAAATTACAAGTTTCGATCATTTTCAAATCGGAATTCAAGGTGAAAATGTACCAAGACTTTGTGAATAAAAGCAATAAATAAAAGTAAACACAATTGAAAAACAAAAACGCACACAGCACAGGGGGGATCTGCAATAGTGAACAGTGAGGGTGCCATTATGCTCTCCTATACGGTTCCATCTTTCACCCGCGCTGCTCGTTGAATTGAGGGTGCCAGTTTTTCACCCAAGCCAAGGGTGAAATCTCGGCACCCTACTGGGTGCCGCTCCTGTTACAAGCGTTTCACCCCGGAAAGGTGCCAATTGCAACCATTAGTTTTAACAGTGTACGAATCTGACTTGTAATTAACTAACTTGTATTTAGTGGTTAAATGACAAATACGTATATATATATGTATTTTTACTTTTACATTAATGAACATTTTTTTAAAAGTAATAATCATAATGTAACATGGAATTCTTTGCTACTAAAATTGGCTCATTATTTTCGAACACGCATGATTTCACCTAGACATATGAATACGTACTTTTTTGTCTTATTCGCAGCGGCGGACTAGTTATGTGGGAATTTGGGAAAATGCCAGAAGGGCCGGTCCTTTCCTGGGCCAAAAAGGGCCGGCCCATATAAACCAGACTTTTTTTTATCAAAAAAAAAAAGTAATTTCCGTAAAACTACCAAATACAAGGCCGCCGAGACGGCAGGAGCAAAATTTCTAGAGTTCGACCGCAGAAAGGGAGCAGGCCATCGATTTCTAATGTTTGAAAGAAAGGACCGCTAAAGCAAAAAAACGAGCTGATGAACTTTAACGCGAGTATATCAGCAATCTATTGTAGTTGTACTTCTGAATGACCAACAGTTTAGGTCAATTGTCTGTCAGATGCTTATCATTAGAAGGGTTCGTAGCCATCGTGTGCGTGGTTCTCGGATACGAAGTCTTGTGCCATCTCTTGCCACCTGCCAGCCCCGAGTGTAATGAATGTAATACAAGACGTTTGTCAGGGAAGACAGTTCTTCATCGTTCAGACGCCCTTCTTTGGGTAAACACTTGACAACATATTTGCATTTTTAATTTTTTTAATAAAAATATTATTATAAAAATCCCTTCAAAATGAGGACAAAAACGTCGGCCTCTGGAATACGCCTTCAATAGATAAGAAGTTAAAATACAGTCAGCAGGGTTTAAAACTTTATACTGAATACTAAGATTAAATTTTTGGAGCTATCAATTTGAAAAATTGCCGATCCTCTAAACGTACCAAAAGATAACCTTCAATACAATTGCGGTTTTTTTCCATTTCTTTTTAAATTTCAAAATATTTTTCAGTTTTATCCCCCACATCTCTTTGCTCCTATATCATCAAGGGTCTTCCAAAACTGCTTGTTTAGAGCTAAAATTTCGAAAACCAATTTTCGAGAGAGTGTCTCCGATCTCATTCTCCTTATCATAATCGGAGATGATTAGATTTTCGTTTTTAAGATTTCAATTTTGAAAAAGGTCTCTCCTTGCAACCTCGTTTAGATTACCAGAGATTGTCTAAATTGCATTTGTAAGAAGATTAATTCGAAAATTTTCCTCGAATCCTCGTCCCCTGAATTTTACCAAAGATCGTATAAAACTGCATTTTTCGAGCTACAATTAAAAAAAAAAAAAAATTCCGGGGAGGACCGCCTGGACCCCCTTTTCTATACTATTAGTTGATATATGGGCGATTCTCTGTAAACTCGTCATTTTTCACACGAAATCTGTCCGGGCATGATTTTTTGAAATGTTCGTATAATTATTTTACTATTGCTCAGAAAATGAATCTATTACTTTGGTTTGAAAGAGGACCAATTGAAGCTTGTGTTTTTCTGATAAATTGTAATAGGGGGTAAGTCCCCCGCCTGGTATAACTAGGCAGGGGACTGTGCCAGGTGACTGTGTTTTTGCTCTTTGTTGCGTAATATCTGCAAAACTATTGGAACATAATTAGTTACGAGACTACCTATAAATTTAGGCACAAATCGTGGACATAATAACTAATATGTTTCATAATTAAACTAATTGACATTAATAAAATCACTTCCCAGAGGACTGTTTTCGCAACGACCCTGATGCATACTTTCATCACAAATGTGGCTCTCAAACTAAACAAAGTATCGTTTCAACACCGTTCTCAGCAATTTCAGCAAATTCACACTGATTACTTTAAACTTCATGTCAAAAAACATTTGCAAGAGTAACAGATTTTTTCTATTGGAGCTTTGAATTTGACTCAGGGGACTGTTTGAAAAATCTCCGGACAGAATTTACATGACAATTTTAAGTTTTAGAAATACGTAATTAGACCTTATATCATGAAAAAGATATAGCTGTATTATTCTATTTTTAGATAATGATCGTCAAATTTATGTAGTGTTGATAGAATTTTTGGAATATTACCCTGAAGTGTTAGACAATACGATTGGGACAGCCAGGGGACTGTGTTTTTAGCACTTAGATAATTTCTAGAAAAAAAAAATTAAATTGTTATCGCTCCAAATACAATTGGGCCACCGAGTACTAATGCTTTACTTGTATTAAGAGCCATAATTATTTTATTACACTTTATTATTTTTAAAATACTCGGTCCGGACAGCAAATTACCAGTTTACAGAGAATCGCCCATATAACAGATGCCCTTTACAAATTTCGATTTGGAAAACGGAAAGTTGAGTACCCCCCTCGAACTTCATTTTCCCCCCAACATTTTCGAAGATTAGTTTTAAAATACATTTTTAAAACTACGAAATTCGATCTGAGTAATAAATACACTCGCGATTAAACTTATATTAAATTGCATTCTGCTACTGCCCTCAGTGTGGTCTCAGTAAATAGAATTCAAAATTGTTTGGTTATAATAATTTGGAGAAGTTCATGATTTTAGTTCACCGGCAGACCCCCCCCCCCCCCGGGGCTGCATCTGAAAAAATATGCCAGGGTTGAATTTTCATCCCAGTCCGTCCCTGATTATTCACATAACAATTCAGCGGGAATCCGTTTGCTTGGATTAAGGCATACGAAAGCTGAATTTTCTATCGTTTGAACATTATGAACACATTCAGAGAAGAGATTGGGTAATGGAAACGAAATACGTGACTTATATCCTCAGCTGTTTAAACTAATCGAAAAACTTCTATTCTTCAAAATGAATACAGGCGAGGTTTGGAGAAAGATTTCTTGATGATTGTGAGATTGGAGACTAGTCGAAATAAGATTTTGAAAACGCAAAAGTGTTTCTTTCCTAAATAGGGAAGGAAATGCATTCATACCATTTGTCCTTGCTCCAATAGAGAAAGACCACTGAGCAGAAGATAAAAATAAATATTTTAATTTTCTGACTGGTAAACACAGCTCTTTTTCCGTGTATCTATTTGGTTACTATACTTATATCCATTACTTAATCGCATACTATTACATCTATCATTTAAGGTCAGGCTTTTAGATCGTCATTTTTTTCAAAGAATTACAAGAAAATGTACCTCCTTTCGATGGCATGATGTTCTTGCTAATATAACCAGGAAGTTTATTATCTACTTCTTTCGCTTTATGCTTATTTTAAGCAAATCTTTGCTCAAAATATGCAAAGTTTTAACGACGGTAGCAATATTTTATCTTGGCAGGTGGAATACGTTAAAATATCTTTACATTCATGTGATTACCTTCTTGCGTAAAATCTATACACATCTGTTTGATAATCATGTCCTGCGGATAAAATGATACTTGACGCATTATTTTTTATATTTTAGATGCTTTTTTAAGCTCTACATATTTTATTTCATGAGTTCAATCGACACTCATTAGAAAAATTAGTTGATTAGTGTTTTATTTTTTTTGCAATACTTCATCATCTATACGATTATTTTTATTTTAGACGATAAATTTAATGAAATTTTCCTTCATGAATTGAAGTTTTAAAGAACTAAAATTTAAAAAATGATAAATCTTTTCTCAAATTTCCAAATTCAACTATCAATATCTCCAAAATGAATGAGGGTGCTTCATGAACTTCTCCCTTTAGCAAAACTACACGTCTTGTCGTTCTAAAAAATGCCAATCTACACTTTTTGTAAAACGTTGAAAATTTGCTGAAACTTGGGATCAAACTAACACTTTTCTGGAAAGTTGTCTGTATGTAGGCTTGTAAAAGCAATATTACTTGCTGTGTAGGCACCTGAATGTTGCTGTGCTGCAGTTGACCGAAAAACCTCATCAAATATCCCTCTTCCTCTCTTCTGAGTAGACCTCTTTCTTTGTTCCGGGCTACAGATGCCATGATCTCTCTTTCCCTCTCTCTTCATATACATATATATATATATACAGGGTGTTCCAAGTCAACCTTCATGACCTCTAATTCCTCAACTGTTCGTCCTAGATGCATACTTCCAATTGCAAATTTGCTCGAAATGAGGTGGAGAGTCAAAATATTGAAAGTTTGAAGCGAAAAAATAATCCAGTCAAAAAATACGAAATCTAACTTTTTATAGAGACTCCGGGTCCCCAAACTTATATTTAGGGAAAGAATTTCCATTGAAAAATAATACTAACACAAAAAAATGACATTTGTGCGATCAAAATTCGCGGAGATATTCGAGTTTTAAATGCGCAGGGCCCGTAAACGAATTGACAAAAGAAAATTTTTGCCCTGCCAGAGGAATAACCAGCTTTTAGATTAGGTACGATAATGAAATTTGTTTCGTCCATGATAGAAAACATTCGCTTCTCATTGTATTCAAAAATAAATACAGATGATACGAGACTACAAAACATAACAAGACAAGGTAAATTATTATAGAAGTTTATACAAAGATATTAAACACACGAAATATGTAGAATCTAAGAAATAATATACATTTCGATTACATTGTCCGTAAAGCAACACCATTTCTACATACTGTTCCGTAGTGTACATCGTAACTTCGAGCCTTAACGAAATGCATCTAGTTAAGCCGATTTTATTCTGCAGTGAAGGTATTACGTTATTTCAAGCAATCACTATACAGTCGGTAAATTTATATTCGCGAATTCAGCAAGACATTTTCATTCTTTCTTATTCAATTTTTTTCCTATTTTAATTCCCATGTTAAATAACTTTTACAATTAAATATATTTTAGGAAAATAAATAATATTTTGTTATTAAAGAACTCTGAAAGGTGCGAATTTCGCTTGTATATGGCCCCCAAAATCACTTAAAATAACGCTAGTGTAAAGTGGTATAAGTCATAAAGTTTCATGTTTCATTTCTCCATGGATTTTGATCGCACAAATGTCATTTTTTTGTGTTAGCATTATTTTTCAACGGAGATTCTTTTCCTAAATATAAGTTTGGGGGCCCGGAGCCCCTTTAAAAAGTTAATTTTTTTATTTCTTAACCAATTATTTTTTTCGCTTCAAACTTTCCATATCTTAACTCTCCTCCTCATTTCGAGCAATTTTGCAAATGGAAGTATACATCTAGGACGAACGGTTGAGGAAATAGAGGTCATGAAGGTTAACTTGGAACACCCTGTATATATAAATATATGCACAACATATATCACAACATACTGCAAGTCTTCAGTATAACCTCTTCAGACCTAATGTACCCATTTGGGTACATTCATAAAAAAATCATAAAAAATATTTTTTCTTTCCAAATCATTTAAAAGTTACTTAAATCTATTGAGGACATTCTATTTTCAGTATTGTTCACTAGACTCCAGCATAGGTACATTTCTGAGAGAATTATTCTCAGATAAAAATGGCTGATGATAACTTGCTGAAAGATAGTAATTCTTGTAGTATAAAACTTAAGTAAAAATTCCCTTTACACTTTGAATTTTTAAGATTTAAATGTTTCATTTTGTTAAGCAAGTCTTAAGCTTTAAATTGAGTTTAAGAAAAACTAATCTGCGGCTCTTTTTAGTGTGTAGTTTTGAGCTTCAAACAATGTGTACCCGATTGGGTTCATCGATTTTTTCCATCAAAAAATAAAAAAAAAATTTTTTTTTTCAACTTTTTATGTTATTAGAGCCTAAAACGACAATATATCCGTAAAAAATATTTTGTTTTGAGCGGTGGTATTTCTTCGGGTCTGAGGAGGATAATTCTTGTTTTACTCGCTCAAACATGTCAGGATCACAATGGTTGTTTTACAAAAAAGATGGAGCTCCCCTCATCATCTGAGAGAATTTCGTCAAGTCCTCAATAACGCTCTTCCTGGTAGTCGGATCAGACAAAGTTTTAACGAAAATAATCGCCTTTTTCCGTGGACTTCGGGCGTAACTCCATGCGATTTTTTTATGGGGTTATATGAAAAATTGCTTGTTTGTGCCCTATATAACATGTGAGAAACAAGACTTATGCCATAGGAACTGATTTAGTTACCACTGACCGTGAAACAAGAATTCGACTCGCTAGCTGTCGCTGCCCGAAAGGCTGACAAATCAAGCATTTTTCATACAAAACATGTCATGTTTCTTTCTGCAGTAAAGCCGCTACATTGTAAAATTCATTTGCTTTAATAAGCCTTCCAAACCCAGGAGATGTCTCAGTTTCAAACTCTTTTCTGCGTGGGTTTGATTCCTACAGGTGCCTGAGGTGTTATGAAATTATCTTTATGATGAGAATCTTTGTTTTGTTGTTTTGTATATATATAAAATTAAAAAGTTCAAACTCTTGAGAAAATTGCGCCCCATATTTTCCTACTGAAGTAAAACCATTGGCTAAGAAACCGCTGAGGCGAAGACCCCAATTCAAGTGGTTGAGACACGTTTTACGTACAACTCGTAAAATAAAACTGATTTCTTCCAATATTTACTTTAAAACACATTGCCTGACTTTGGGGTTTTTGCCTCTGGAATTAAAGACTTCATTCTCTCCATCTTTTATTCCTTCTCAATGGTGCACTGTTAAAACTACAGGTTCCACAAGGCACCTTTAAGGGTGAGACGTTGTAGCTCTGTGTCACCCATGGAATGCCAAAGGGTACCCAAATGGTGCCACGTGGAGACAAATGGCACTTTTAAGGGTTCCATACGCAGTCAAGTGGCACTTTCAGGGGGTCCTGCTCGTGTTGCACCTTAAAGGTGCCTTGGTCAACCTGTAGTTTTAACAGTGTGTTTACAAAGGGCTTAGGTGCTGTAGTGCCGCGTCGCACAAGTGTTATTTTCCATGGGTGAAATTTTCTGCATCTGGTTTAAAACATAATGACTGCACATGAGTAATGATTAATGATCATTTAATCATTTAAAGATGAAAGCTATGAAAATGAAGAAGCAACCGCTTTTAATTTTTCATTTCCCACTTTGGACAATATCTGCGATGAGTCATAGCGTCCGAACGTTGATATATAGTCGTGTTCTAATCGAGAAACGTTTTGAAGCTAATCAATTGTTATTAGACGGGAGGAACACCATTTAATCTATATAAGCTTTCGAAACTGTGGCTATTGCGATCGATTGCTTCCCACTCTCTCACGCCATCTGGTGGGAAAGACAAGAATGGCAGATGCTTTTGAAACCGAGACAAAGAGATTTCCGCTTAAAGAGAAAACTGCCGAAAAAGAAAACCGGCTGGGGAAAAAAAGAGCGGGAAACTAACACAATGGACAGATGTCCCCAGCACAAAAGATTCTAACACTATGAATAAGAAATTGTATTTCTACTTTTCTGGAGAAGGCTTCTTCATTTTCTAAATAGGATATGCAAGTGAAAGGAAAATAAAGTCTTAATTTATTATTAATATAGACTTGGCGGCAATTGTAAAAAGGCTGGCAGGCATGGGCGTTTTTAACAGCGCGGAAATAAATGTCAACAAATAATAGGTAGTTCGTTCGGAGGAGACTCGCTTTTCACAGGTGGTATTATCTAATTTAATGAAGGAGACTTTTCCCCGATACACCTCCGCTCTTCTCTTTGCTTTTCGGAGGAAGACAGTGAATCATCATTACCATATGCCTTTATTTTTCTTTTCTTTTCACTGCCCAGTTACTTTCCGTACCCGGTTACTTTGTTGCACTCGCTGAATCGAGGACAATGAAAGGTATTTTTATTACGGTTCGTGGGTGAACTCTTTGCATCCTTAAATGCTCGTTATTTGTGTGACGGGTGAACAAATGCATAGTTTAATGTAGTCGAATGTAAGGCCAGAATAAATAACTTTTGTGTTAAAAATTAAAAACACCACAAACAAAAATCAAAATAAGTGTTTTGCGGCTGCAAGGAGACCTTATTTGTAAACTTAAAAGAATGTTGGCTTACGGAGGAAAACGCGATTACTTTGTTGCACTCGCTGAATCAAGGACAATTGAAAGGTATTTTTATTACGGTTTGTGGGTGAACTCTTTGCATCCTTAAATGCGCTTTATTTGTGTGACGGGGGAACAAATGCTAAGTATAATTTTTCGAAAGTAAGACATGAATAAATAACTTTTATGCTCAACATTAAAAACACTACCAACAACAACAGTAAAATAAGCAGAAGTTCCGGAAAATGAGCATTTTGCGGCTACAAGAAGACTCCTTTGCAAAGTAAAAAGCTTTGGGTTTAGTCGGCAAAAGGCTTAATAATAAATTAGCAATTAGAGTAATATAAGTGCTATGCTGGAATATAAGTTAGCATTACATTCCAGTAAAGAACTTTTATTACGTTCTATATATTTTTTAAGTTAATGTGTATTTTATATAGTATTAAATTATTTTTTTCTAACTTCGCTTTTTCTGGCAAGCCGGAAAGGACCAGGCATGGGTTATTGAAAATCTGGTGACCCTCGAATTTTGCGAAATGCGGGGTAATACGGTAAGCATAATTAGCACATGAACACTTGTTTTAAATTTCGTACCCTTGATATTAGTTTCCGAGTACAATCGTAGTTTTGAAAAAACAAACTCATAAAAGTCAGTGTTAAACAAACGCGATTTACAAGTTTCACTCTATCTTCCGCCTGCTGGATTATTTTTAAAAACTGAGTTTGTTTTAAAATGTCCTCATTACTTCGTCTAACTTGACGTCTAAGAAGATACCAAACAACTTAAGCTTAATATGATACTTTTATTAGAACGGTCGTCGTTTGGCACATATAGATGCGATTCAATAATAATATCTGGAGATTTTTTTACCATGACATTTTCGATCGATAAAATCATATAAATACGCGAATGTTAGATGTGTGGTAAGCGTTTTTCCTCTTTTAATTAAAGGAGCGCCTTTAAGTGCTCCCTTTGACAAATTATGAACTTAAACAAATTGAATCAATTTAATTAGTAAATTAATAAACCTTCGAAGAAAGGAATACAATTTGAAAATTTGCAGTCTCGAATTAAGGTCGTAGTTTGTTAAACAATGAAAACTCCGAAATTGATGTAATTGCAGCGCAATTTTCGCTATTTGAAGAATAAGCAAGTTATTTTGCAAGAAAATAAAGACTCATTCCGTACTTCATTTAGATTAAAGTTATTGCTCCTAAACAAATTAATCCTAATAGAATTTACCTTTCGCTAACTGGTCAGGTAAAAAAAAACCTTCTTTTTCCCCGTAAACATTTTTAAAGCTTGGGTAATATTTTAATTTTTATGTTGGTTGTGTGTGTACGGGTTGTTTTTCTTAATTGTAATTGTTTTGAAAATTTTAATTATTTTTTTAAAGAAAGAAAACTTGTTCATAACAAAGGTCTTTTAAAACATCTTGTGTAGTCTAACTCATGATATGGTTTACTCGAAGAAACGTATCTGAATTGATAGTTAATGAATGTTCAAGTTTATTCCATTTCAAGTATATGTTCACAAAGTGTTTTCAAATAAGGATACCAATCAGCAGGGTAGACCGTAAAATGGATATTTTCGATATAAGTGACTTCTAATAGCAAAAAAAAAAAAAAAAAAAGCTGTGTAATAGGCATCCTAAATATGGGAAATATAACTGAAGACACAAATATTTATTTATTCAGGTCGCGCACGATCTTCGAAGTTTGAAAAAACAGAAAGTAAAAAAATAAATAAAATTTGCAACATTTTGAAGTTGTAGTACAAAATTTAACATTTTTGTTCCAATAACACATTTAAATGCTTTATTTTGTGATACAATTTTATGTATCTTTAAAATTATTTGAATTTTTTTTACAGTTGCTGGTTCGCCTATTAGTCGTTTAGTTTCACGAAATTAACTATTAATTAGCCTTTTTTTCACACCACGGCATTATTTCTTCTTTTATAGTGTAGTTATTCTTATATGAACAGATGAATACTGATATAACCATCAGAACTTATAGCGAAAAGGTCAGATGAGTTTATCTCTTTAGAAACTTTTGGTCGTTTTTGAGACCCCTTCCCAGTAAAAGACATCAAACTTAAGGAGTGTATAGGTAGAGTAAAAATGAAAAGCAACCATGTTGTAAGAGAAAAATAACTTGTGGGGAAGAAAAGTGAGTGATTAGTTTCACGCATAATTTTCATTTTTCTCCTCCGTACTACAGAACGAAACGTCAACCAAGAGCACACTGCTCATTAAATATTCACCATCTAGTATTAAGTTTGTAAACGTGATATGGAGGCGGCCCCCTTCCCTAAAACAATCTCATTTGGTGAGCCAGTTCTGGACAAGCTCTGAGGAGAGGCGCCGTACGGAAATCTGTGCCAAGATATATGCCTGTCAGATTGCAGAAGGGCGAGTCACATGCAATGATAATCAAGCCACTTTCTTATGATAATAGATTGCGCCCCAGTCAAAGAACGACGGACTGGATTCAGGGCGCATCTTTCATTTGGCTCTTACTTACGCGGATGGACCCCAAATATTGGGGATTCAATTAGTGGAGTAGAAAAACGAAGGCCTGCTCGATTCGATTTGGATTTACACCGATTCGTATGCTATTCGAGGGTTTCGGACGATACATGGCTTGAAAAGCTAGAGCTGGTTTTATTATCGCGCCATTAGTTTTAATAATATTTGTTCTTGGAATAAAATCGTACAAATGTACTGTTAAAAATACACTGTTAAACATTCAGGAAACTTTTATGGTAAATATTACTGCAAAACGTAGCGTTTACAATACAGAAAATTTTTACCGTAAATTGTACCGAGAAAAAAAATGGCGATTGCAGCGCCAGTTGATATACCACGTGACTTAGTGTGCGCTGCACATAACACCCTATTTCCGTTCACCTGATGTATTGTATCTGGTATACTGCCCTGCTAAGCACAAAAGTGGTATCTGCGCTTTTAACCCTTTAAGCGGTCAATTATTTTACCAGAAATGCTTCCAAAAAAGGCATATTTTTTTTATTACATATAGTTAAGTACCATACTTAACAGAATAAGAATATAAAGAAATTTAAATTTTTTTTTTCGTTTTCAATGCTTTTACAATATTTTTTATTTTACAATTTTGGTCACAAAATCCCGAAATATTTGCTTTTTTCAAGTACATTCTGCATGCAGTAATGAATGGTGTACAAATTATGCAAAAATTTCTCTCACACTTACTGTGAATTTTGAGGTTTACAATTTTCCGAACAGTTCGGGAAAACCAGAAAAGGAAATCTGAAAATATCGATGCCCGTACGCCGCACAGTGGAGTATTTGAGTGAAAATCCTGGCCAAAAGTCGAAAATGTAAAGTTTGATCAATCTCACTCTTTTATTCGTTTTCGGACAACTGATTAGACACTACGTCATAATCTACAACATAAAACCCCTTCCACTTTGATTAAGACCCATACGAATGCTTCAAACTCAGTCGATGTGGAATCTGCGCTGCTGTTTTCCTGGAAGCTTCGTTTGTTACTTACATTCAATGCGCTGTATTCGGTGGCTTATTTCGAAATTATAGAATAACACTAATGAATATGGAAGACGAAGCTATGTACTTTAATATGATGTGCAATCCATGTAGAATTTGCTTTGGGAAATATTTTTTTAATAGTGGTTTACACAACTTAAAAAAAATTGCTCTATTTTCAGTAATTTTTTTAAAAAGAAAGGTTTTTATATGGGTTCCGGGCATTTCCGGACGCAAGTTCGGGTATCAAAATTAAGTTTAAGGTTCCCTTTAAACGTATTTGAAAAGAAAAGTTGCCCCATTTTGCTTAAAATAGGTTTAAACTGAATGAAGTAAATTTACGTTTTTTCTTTTGGGTTTGTACATGTTCGTTTTTTTTTTCAAAATCTTATAGGAAGTTTATAGAAACTACAAACAAATCATTGTATGAGATAATTAAAGAGTATCCATCTAAAAAATTAGACGAAAAAGTTATATATTTGCAGAAATAGCTTGAAATAAGAACCAAATGTCCAGAAAGTGAACTTCATGGTTTGAGTAGTTGAAAAGGTGTTTTTTAGTAGTTGAAAAGGTTTATACTTTTAAATAACGTCGAACTTTGGAATGTACCTTGTACACAATAAGAAATAAAGCGAAGAATAGATAAGCTATCCCGTTTTGGGGTACTTTCTCCTATTTTCCAGAAATTTTAAAAGTTCATACTTTGATACAACATGACAAGTTGTTGCTTCATCTTTTTCTGGAGGAAGGGAGGGGGGGGTTACACATCAAATTACCACTATGGATGCCACCCGTGTTAGTTACAGTAGTCATAGTGTTTTTTTTTTTCTTGTGCATGGTTAACTTAGTATTTTAACGATTATAACCGATCGATTAAGTACTAGAATTCAGAAAAGAAAAAAAAAAGGTTCAAATTTGTTTTGCACAGAACACTGAGCTATGTAAAAAGCATTTTTTCTTTCATTAACTAGTGTTAATTACAGTGCATTCTTTCAAATGACAAGAAGTACATCGCATTAAAGCGCTTTCTTATTCCATTTTTGCTCCTAACTAGATTTTGGCAAGTATCCAGCTGTTTCGGTAGGAAAGCTCCTGAACGAAAATCGGTGAAAATATTTCTTTCACCTCTTTATGAAAAAATTCATTAAAAATCAATGGAACAAGATAACTTCACCGTTTTTGCTTTAAATGGAGGTGAAATGTTTATATTGTATTCTTGGAAAAGTTTCAGAGCAATAACACCCTTAGATTCTCGGATGCATGAATTTTAATTTACGTTGATTGATAAATTAAGAAACGTCGAAAAAGTGACCTCTCTTCGAAAATTCCCGGAAAATCGGGAAATTACGTTAGAACTTCAAACAATTTAGACTTTTAAAGACATTGATTTGCTCTAAATAGTGATGCATTGTTTTTCTTCTTACGTTTACTAGAAACCTTTTTACGGTCGTAAACTCGTAACATCTAAAACATGAATAAAACATTAAATAACTTTTTTTCTAAATTAAATTTTTTAAATCGAGCTTCGGATTACAACATCTGACCTTTCAGAGAGCTTGTGTACCAAGTTTCATAGTTGTAAGCTGGATAGCTTCGCTGTACAGTGCACAAACGCACAGAAGGGTATTCCCTTCAGAAGAGCGAAAATTCCGAAATAGTTTTGGCCAGGATTTTCAGTCAAATACTCCACTGTGCGCCGTACGGGCAAACCAGATGACGCCAATTTCGGATAGCACGTACACCGTACGGGCAAACCGCTTAAAGAGTTAACAAAATTGAGCTATTTTCTCCAGG
This sequence comes from Uloborus plumipes, assembly GCA_038373865.1. Classification (NCBI taxonomy): domain Eukaryota; kingdom Metazoa; phylum Arthropoda; class Arachnida; order Araneae; family Uloboridae; genus Uloborus; species Uloborus plumipes. Next base: position 51,590 of record JAXGGA010004221.1, on the reverse strand, counting down.
TGGTTCATTGTAACTTATTTTACACAAATACAAAGGTTATTGATTATTTGAGAATGGGGAAATATTTTGTGAACAAATCTGAAAAAGCACCTCCTGAATCATATACATGGGGGTGCAAAATTTCCAACAGCAATATCTCAGTTTGAGATGGTCTGCAGATATCACTTTTGCGCTTAGCACGGCAGTACAGTGGACAGCAAGCGCTGCGTGAAAATTGAGTAACCTGGTAATCCCGTAGATCGCGTCTCCAGGATCACGTTTTTTCTACCACAAGTTTCAACTCTCGTTTTCTCTACCGCAAAATTTTACAGTAAAGTGAATATTTTACGGCAAAAGTGTTACAGGTAACATGGGATGAAATTAACTTTTATCGTAAAATTTCAAGAAATTTTGAACAGTGTACATTAGTGGAACTTTTTACGAACGAACCGGTTGCGTCTAGCTCGAAAATAGAAGTTGTGATGCCTGCTCAATGATCAGCCTAGAATTTCAAATAAGAAAAAAAAGAAAGGAAAAGAAAAAGAAAAAAGAAATGTAAAATTTCTTGTTAGCGTTCAAAAAAGATTCATTTTCTAACTGAAAATTAAAATTTCGCCCTCCTGGGATTTTTCTTTTTAATTCAAAAACACTCCGCGGTTGTTATTGACAGGCGCAGATATTTCGTTTCACGGATTCTCCACCCATCGACCTACCCTCATACTATGAGCCCAGAGCTTCTCAAGACCTCTGTCCCAAATTTGGCAGAGATTTGGCGTAAACTCTGGATTTGACTGAAGAACTTACGCACAAACAAACATCCGTTTTATATTCGTAGATTATAATTGTGTGTCGTATAAAGATGTAAAAAAACTAATTAAAAAATAAAGACGTGTATTTCAGGCGCTTTAGTTAAATAGCTTTCATAAGATGACTACCAATGTGAGAAGGATTTAGCGATTTCGATTACTTAAAGAGGGTTGAATAACGAAAGTTTGTTTTCTAATAACGGTTATTCTGCCGCGCTAAGCACGAAAGTCGTATCTGCACTTTTTAAACAAAATTGAGTTACTGTCACCAGGTAGTTTTTCGTGATGTGTTTTTACCTAAATACCGTGTTTTATGATCATTTGAGAACGGGAAATATTTTTTAAAAAGTTCTGAAAAAGTATCATCTAAATCCAATACATAGCGACGCAAAACTTTAAAAAGCAATATCTGAGTTTGAGATCGTCTGCAGAGATACAACTTTTGCGCTTAGCACTGCGGTATTGCCTTTGTGTGAAGTGCGAATACCGGAATTTCTACACTTTCAACGCAAACATAAACAAACTCGTCCAAGTTCAAGCGACTTGTTGTCCAAATCATACTATACAAATTGGCTAATCGAACTTCTGACAGGTGTTTGGAGTCATCGGGTAAGCCTTTCCTTCCCTACATACTAATGAAAATATCCGAAGAAAACTGCATCTCCGAGAAAATATATTCATCCACGCTGTTGATCAAGTGCCATCTTTGTGAAGAATGCGTAAAAATGGCGAAAAAAACTTGAAGAGGTGATGGTAAACACAAAGACGAACAATTTCCATCTAGCATTGAATTCATGGTCTTAACCTTCCAGGGTTGGGGGGAGGGGACCCAAACCACCTTTATATATATATACAGGGTGTCCACTCCAATCGTGAACCAATAGCTAATTTCTAAACCGTTAGAGATAAGCATATAGTTTATTTAGGAAAAAATCTCCAAATTTCGAAAGGAATTTTGGGTCTATTCAATGTTTTTCAAAAAATCAAATTTTGAAAGAGTTACGAAATTTAAATTTTTATACAGCCCCCAGTCCTATCACTCATCTTGAGTAAAACATTTTTGACACTGTAACATTTAAAACTAAAAAAAAAATCACTCTTCTACGACAAAAATTGACCGAGTTATGACGTTTTGAAAAATCAAGATTTTGCATTATTTCATGACGTCATCGAGCGATCGCTTAGAGGACGTATGCGAAATCCTTCAAAATCTTGATTTTTCAAAACGTCATAACTCGGTCAATTTTTGTCGTAGAACAGTGATTTTTTTTTAGTTTTAAACGTTACAGTGTCAAGAATGTTTTACTAAATATGATTGATAGGATTGGGGGGTTGTATAAAAATTTAAATTTCGTAACTCTTTCAAAATTTGATTTTTTGAAAAACATTGAATAGACCCAAAATTCCTTTCGTAATTTGGAGATTTTTTCCTAAATAAACTGTATGCTTATCTCTAACGGTTTAGAAATTAGCTATTGGTCCACGATTGGAGTGGACACCCTGTATATATATAGTGCCTGACTTTAGCGTGTTTTTCCCTCCACTCTGCCTATGCTTTGGTAATAGTTAAAATTTTTTTTAGCCTCAGTAGCAACCCTCATATCTGCCGTTTGTATCTCAAAGATACACGAGATTGGTTGCGTAATTTTCAGTTGCATCTCATTTACATAATTTCCAGTTGCGATTTTCTATTTATTTTATTATTTTAGTTTTTTTTTCTGTTTTTTATAGGACTGATTTTTAGAAATAAGTTTAAATGGTGCCTTGCTGTTGTGAAATCTTCTTATAACAATGCAGGAAATCGAACGCAACAAAAGCTTGCTAAGACGGTTGAACGTATCTCTGAAATGCACTAAACCCAAATGAACGTACAAAATAGAAAATATCTTATATCTAATCTGACACGCTCATTGGATTTAAGAGCTTCTGCTGCATATACATATATGTACTCCTGTTTAAGATACACTCATCAAATTCCCTGTTGATCCTCAGCAAATGGCGATATAAGATCTCAACGTGTACACAGCCAACTAGGTTTGTCGTTAACATGCACTTTTCTCACCTTCAGGTGCACTTCATGAGCCTCCAGAGCAATTGCCCATAGATATGTCACTTGTTTGTGAAATGACACATACTCTAGTTTAAAATACACTCATTAAGTTCCCTGTTGACCCTCAGTGCACAGAGACATAAGATCACGAAGTGTTGTACCCTTTTTCGTTTCTGTACGTACAAAAAGGGTAATTTTTCGTCACCACTGAGTCGAGTCACCTTGCAACTAATGATCGTTTAAAGTAATCAGGCTTGGAGTCAATTACGAGAAAACGTAATCGATTACGATTATGATTACGAGCGTGAAAAATTGGAGATTACAATTACGATTACGATTACAGCCCTCTGCCAAATCGCTATTACGATTACAGCAACGATTAGATTACGTAAAAAAATGTAATCGATTACGATTATTATCTGCCGATTACGATTTCGATTACACGATTACAGATTTATGAGAAATGTATATATACAGAGGAGGATCCAGAAGCTTTGAAAGGGGGAGGTGTCAAGTTTTGGTTCGGCAATTTTATACCTTATTTGTTAAGTGGAAGGAAAATGAAACATGTAAATTTTAAACCTTTTTAAAAATATTATACAACATTGCACAGCGAGTAATATTTTTATAAAATTTTGTAATATTTTATAATATTTTTATATATTACCATCTATTTATTCTGATAAAAAATTGTCATCAGGAAAAATATAAATTTGCAATTTATAAATTGTCTTAATGTAATCAGTATTAGAATAATAAAATTCGCAATTATTATATTCTTATAAAATTTAACCTTTTTTATACCTAATCCATGGATAAAATTTTTGTTTCAATGAGAGCAAGATTGCAAAAGGTTGTGCAAATCATAAAATGTGTTTCTCATCGCAGGGGGTATTAAATATATACAATGTATATAACATATGTAATGCTCATTCGCGACAACAGTGTCATAGCTAAGAATTATGATTTTTGATTCACTAATATTATAAGATGATTGCAACTAATATATAATCTTAACTGGAGTATTTATTTATTTATTTTGCGTGTGTGTATGAACATTTTATAATAATATTTTATGTCACATTTTTTAAAGTGCACTGAAGTGTAATTATTGCCACTAAAACCATGAAATTAAAATAAGGAACATAAATACAGGGTGTCCACTCCAATCGTGGACCAATAGCTAATTTCTAAACCGTTAGAGATAAACATATAGTTTATTTAGGAAAAAATCTCCAAATTACGAAAGGAATTTTGGGTCTATTCAATGTTTTTCAAAAAATCAAATTTTGAAAGAGTTACGAAATTTAAATTTTTATACAGCCCCCCAGTCCTATCAATCATATTTAGTAAAACATTCTTGACACTGTAACGTTTAAAACTAAAAAAAAATCACTCTTCTACCACAAAAATTGACCGAGTTATGACGTTTTGAAAAATCAAGATTTTGCATTGTTTCATGACGTCATCGAGAGATTGCTTAAGGGACCGTGTGCGAAATCATTCAAAATCTTGATTTTTCAAAACGTCATAACTCGGTCAATTTTTATGGTAGAAGAGTGATTTTTTTTTAGTTTTAAACGTTACACTGTCAAGAATGTTTTACTAAATATGATTGATAGGACTGGGGGGCTGTATAAAAATTTAAATTTTGTAACTCTTTCAAAATTTGATTTTTTGAAAAACATTGAATAGACCCAAAATTCCTTTCGTAATTTGGAGATTTTTTCCTAAATAAACTATATGCTTATCTCTATCGGTTTAGAAATTAGCTATTGGTCCACGATTGGAGTGGACACCCTGTATAAAAAATATTGAAATTATTCAAAGTACAAAAAGATAAGTAATACTTAAAAATAAATCATAGGCGTTTAATCTTACTCATAAGCAATGTTTTAAAAATCTGTAAATACACAATTTTTTCATCTTTAACATACTTAATGATTAAAAATAATATCAGCATTGAAGTGTAAAGCATAAACTTAAGATTAAATTATGTGTGAAAATATTAAAAAAAAAAGTCACCAGAGTGCTGTTATCGCAAATGAGAGTGCTGAATTGCAAATATATATTAAATGATAACTAAAGCACAGTTGCAAATTCCCTCTTCTTTTGCAAAATTTCCTTTTCTTTCGCTAATGAAAGAAAAAGGGGGGAAAAAACCATGCAACTGTTTAGAGCAGTGGTTCCCAACCTGGAGCAATCGCCCCCAAAGGGGCGATTTAACTCCTCAAAGGGGCAGTAAGGGGGCAATGGGTATATAGAAGAGAAAACAGTAGTAATAAAAGGGTAGCGAAAACCGAAATTGTTAACATGTACGAAACCGGTTGCTCAAAGCTCAAACAATTAATCACAAGTTAAGAAAGAAACAAATTAAAGTTCAAGAAGTTCCTCCTTGCACCTCGGATGAACCTTAGGTATTTTGTCATTCATTGTCCATTTTATGAATTTTCAGATTTTCAACTTATTTTCCTACAAATTTTTGGTTTCAATGATTTCAATTCCCGAGATTCAAAGGTAGAAAAGAAAATAATTTCTTGAAAAATGTACCTCTGTTTTTTGAAAAGTACGTCAATGATCTTAGTTTAATGTTACCCTTCAAATGCTATATCAGTTCGCTTTATGAAAGAAAAAAAAAAGGTATTTTATTCATTAATTAAAATTTTTAGTATAAAATGCATTGGTTATAATTGCTTTATTGCGTACATTTTACTTCAAATTAAAGTTACATATTTATATTTTTAATAATATCGCGATGTTCACTTGCGCCAACTTATGGTTTTTTTTTCGAGGAAGAAAAGGGGGGAGGGGGCGCGATAGGCGACAATCAGCATCTTGAAGGGGGCGATGAGCTCAAAAAGGTTGGGAAACACTGGTTTAGAGGGCCCTGAGTATAGAGTCCTGTCAAGCCGAAAAGTATGTGTTAGTAATTTGATACTACTGTTCTCGTCCGGTGGTAGAAGCTATAACTGACAGCTGATGAAAGGGAAAATTGATGACCCATCCTAAAAATCAGGAGGGACGGTCGGGTCATTATACGCCTGAGGTTGCAAAGTACTTACGTCAGGGCTCGCTTTATGACTCTCTTCACGAGCACGTAACAGCTTGCTGTCTTTCTGAAGCTTACATTGAACTGGGACCCCCAAGACAAAGAACACGCCCCTTCCCTGGAGTGCTTTTTTCCGGGGGCCCCGATAGAATCCTTATCTTTTTCCCATAACATTGTAGAAACGAAACTAAAAAGCTTTCACTTTCAGCAAGTCGGGATTACACGATTACAAGGCCAAATTACGATTATTTAAAGTTAGATTACAATTACGATTACGCAAGAAATGCTTGATTAAAATTATGATTACACGATTACGAGAGTCTTATTTCCAAATTATGATTATGATTACGATTACAAAAAAATGTAATCGATTACACGGATTACGATTACGTAATCGGCGATTACTCCAAGCCTGAAAGTAATATATATACAGTACTAACTAGGTTTCAAGCGAGCTAACAAGACACTTTTTCACTATCTTTGGCGAAGTTTGGCCGCCTTTGACAGGATTCCCCGATGGTCAGCTATAAAATATAAAATATATTTCGATTTGGACACTAAATGTGGTGATGTAATCGCAAAAAATATTTTGGTTGAAGCTCAACGGGAATAGGGGGGGGGGGGCGCTGAGATAGTCAAACTTTTGAAAAGGTTATTTTTAGAAAAACACTTAGTGGGGCCAGTTTTCGGAATATTAGGAGGTCCCCAGAATTTTTTTGGCTGAAAAAAAATGCCTGTTTTCTAAAATCATTCGAGGAAACCACTGCAAAATTTTGAGCGAAATCAAAAATGGTAGGTGTCTGACCTGCCGCACTCGTATAAAAGCTTGCCTCTTAAATGTTAGAGAGCAGAAGTAAAATATTAAATATAAAACAAAACAGAAATATATCAGAAAACGCTTTCAAATTTGCTTTAAATTACTTGATATATTTCTGTTTTCGGTGTTTAAAGTGTCGACCTTTTTTATGAGAGGAAAAGGAAGCAAGAAAATGTTAAGTGCTGTGTTCCTAATTTTATAGCGATTGATTTTCCTTACTCATCAATCAATCATCTCAGTTTCAAGGAATTTGAAAAAAAAAAAAAAAAAAAAACTTCTTTACCGACAAACCATGGGAAATTTTAAGAAACATTTCAGTTAAATCTCGGCGTAATTTCTAAATGCACGCAACAGAGCGATGCAGTGAAATTGGTCATTACTCCGCTATTCGGCAGAGGAATATTAAACTTATTAATGGATCCACTAATTATTGATTAATATTGGTTATGCAATCAACGTGAGAGAAATTGAATCAGGTGCTGTGAATCAAATATACACAAGTACAGTGCTTTAAGAGCTCTTGGCAAATAAAGAATATTTTAATAATTTTTGGAGGCTCTCAAAAATGAGCGTATTATTGAATTAACTTCCGAAAATAATTTCAAAACAAAGGGGATGCTAAAGGTAAATAATTTTATAATTCCAACATATTATTTGTTTCATTACTTACCACAAGAAATCGAATGGATGATTAAAATACGGTAGAAATTCTTTTCTCCTACTCTCGTAAATTTGAACTTTTGATAACCCGATTTTTTTTAATAAAAAATAATTTAAAATTATGATTACAAAACGTCGCTATAAGTTCATCAAATATTTTCTTTTTTACTTTGATTAAACGTGTAACAGCTGTACTGATTGTACCATAAATTATGATAATAACAAACATGGTAGTGTACTTGAGCGTCTGAAAGTTTCCGCTTCATCTGAGCTATTGATAATAAAGCATGTGCTTTGCCGTGCTTCATTCAATCGCCACTTGTGTTAGAAACAATAGAGAATGGGGATCAATTACAGTACGCAATAAAAAGTATTTTTTGTCTGTATTCCGGTTTTAAGTAGTCAATTCTTACTAATTTTGGATCGAGAAAAATTAACATGTAAATATATTTTTTTTTCAAGATACACTAAAGCCTCCTTTAGTGTGAACATATAGCATAAATAGTGTATTTAGAAAACATAAAAGTCATTGATACATGACGAAAGGAAAGGGTCACGAGACAGCTTAAATATATATTTTTGTACTAAAATTCATTGCACCTTATTCTTTATTAATGTAATGTAAAATAATAACAAAAAAATTGAAGCGTTTAAAGAATTTCGTATACTTATTATCAACGTATGTTGAAAAGTATCGATTTTATGACCACTTTATATCACCAGACCCTACATGATTAACACTAAGACATATTTTTACATCAATTTTTTGTGAAACGTTGGAACGGAATAGACAGATTTTGTAGCTTTTGTGAAAGTAATTTTCAAAAAAAAAAAAAAAAAAAAATCAATACAGAATCATTGCTGAACTTTATCAGGAAGAAATAACTCTGGACAAACTGCAGTAGGTTTTTTTTTCTCCTTATTAAATAATTCAATTAAAAACAAATACTATATCGAAGCACTGAACTGTTCGGTGGTTCAGTTGTGCAGACAAGAAATAATCGTCAAACATATTTGATCTAGCTTTAAGTGTGCGAGCAACTTGTCTTTTAACAAAACTGTATTATATCGATCAAAGTCTTGCAACAAGAAAATCAACAGTATAGAGATAAAACTCCCAAAACGTCCTCCCGAAAATTTAAGCTCAAATGGTTGAAAGTAATGGATTAAAGAAAGTTTCCTTTCAGGAGAACGTTGAAAAAATTGTTGCTCTTTTTTGTGTTTAGTTCCCTTCGGTTGAAGAAAATAACTGTTATCTTTGTAATGCTGGGTTTAAAGATGAAAACTCGAATTCTGCCTAGAAATACCGATCTACTACGTTATTACAGACCAAAAATGTCTTTGTTGATTTGAAATGAATTTTACTTCATGAAAGTATGGACATCTAAATAGCCTCGTTTATTTTACACTGGTTACCTTGGATCTCATTATGTTTTAACATTTTCATTTAAGTAATGTTGTGAAAATATTACAAGAGCAAGTATTTAATTAGATAATTTTTAACAGTTTTCGCTACAATTTTTTCATGAACAATAGGTACTCCTGCTTTGATTCGAATACTTTTATCTTCTTTTTAAACTCTAAGTAATACAAGAAAAAAGAAATATCTTTGTGCTGAAAAGCAAAAGATAATATTACACGGTTAAATGCACAAGCTAGCAGGGAACTGCTGCTACGTGTTTTGGGCCCACAATTGATCCCATTTTCAGTGCAATCTTTATATATATTTTTCTTCTGAGCCAAACGTTTGTCACCCTACTTCTCCTACAATTCTGGGCTGATTTTGCTATCCTGTATACTGCCCACGGCAGTATACAGCAATCACTGGCACAAAGGCAGAATCTGCGTTCATCAGAAATTACTACAGATCTCCACTCCGATCTCCAGTGAGCTGTGTCTGTGGTTTGCAGTAAATGGAGTAATGGTTACAGGCTACCGAGCTGTCCTTGAAGTAAGCAATTTTTTACCGTTCTTTGGGTCACGACGGACGGTACCATTTGCAGCTCGAATGTCAGTCGCAGATGCAGTACGATGCGCCACAGCCGTTCGCAAGATTCGGCGATCTTCCTTCTCAGTCGTGCCACATGGCAGCTCGGAACTCGATCTTCTTGAGGTAGTACCATCCCTTGACCATAGCTTCCAATAATCATGCATAGTGGAAACGTTCCCCACTCCCCCCAAGTCTTTCTGCAATATCGCGAAATGAAAATCCCCCTTCTCGTAGCCTAATTGTACGATCTCGTTTAAACTCGATGAGCTGTTGATAATGGCTTCTTCGTCTTCTTAAAGGCATTCCTGGCTAACATGAACGCGATTTGTCAAATTTCAGTGAAAAATAATGCTCACGAGCTAAACAACACGCTTTAAAAACAAGCCTTATTTGCATGTTCTGAGTGACGCCAGTTGCGCCACACTTATGCGCGGAGAGCAAAATTTCAATCGATGTCATCTTTCAGTTGTATAAACACGCCTACCAAATTTCGTTTATCTAACACAAGGCTTTCTTGGTGTTGGGATTTTTTTTCCGCCAGTGTAGATTACGTACTTTAAGAGTACAGCGTGATAGTGAACAGGTGTTGGAGTCGGATAATTCCAATTAGGGGAAAATTGCTCATGTATCGCTAATATAACGCAGTTTTGTTTTTAAAGGCATACTAGTGTAAAAGTATTTCCATGCCATGTTACTTAAAAGCTGCAATATTAAGGGTTATTTAGGAGAAAATATTTTAACAGATTTGGAATTCAGTTCCATATCATTCGATAGTTTTTGACGCTATGTATCTGAAGACATTTTTACTAAGCAATGATATAACGATATCGATTTTTTCCATTTAAATATCAATTGTCTTACTCATTCTGCATGCATTACTACCTGAAAGCCAGAAAATGAATAAATTATATTTAACGCAACTCTAATGTCTGAGCTGTTCCATTGAATAAAGGTAGTGCGGGCAGAAATACAAAATGCTTAAATCTTGCGAAATATATCATTGCAAACTGAAACGTGTTGTTTGCCCTATTCCCCCAAATGGAGCTAATTTAGCACAATGGCTTTTATACAAAATGTTCTCTAACTTCATTAATATGCTTTCCATGGAATCAAATCTATCTTGCTTGACTGTTATGGCAGTGTGCGCTTTTTTGAAAAAGAAAATGAATAAAGCTGGGAAAGGAAAAATGCAGGACCAGCAGCCGGCACTTAAAAAACGCTCGAAAATATGCTTTCGAATAAGTCTTTTGTGTTTGCTGTTAAGAAAAGTCTTTTGGGAAATGAGTGTTTTAACCTTCAAGTGAGACTATTTCTCTCTGAGTTTACGAGACGACTATCATTCATCTCGGAGCATTTCGGCGCGACATAGGGTTTCTGATTTTATTCTTTGCATTTGATGCGTCAGTTTTTTGGTCGTTGCATTGGCAAAAACCAAATGATCTTGGATTTTAAGACCACAGTGGACACATTTTTTTTCCAATTATTGATCTATATGTCTAAAGCTTTGTGTGCTTCTATATTTCCTATATCTAAAAGCATTAAAAAATCGGTGCAAAAACAATGAATACTTTTTTTGAAGTTTAAAAATTAAAAAAAAAAAATTAACGAAAATTCCCAAATTTCAAATTGCTCAAGGCATCACAATATTTATTAGATTATAAGTAAACTTTAGAAAATACATTAAGATACTGTATAGTTATAATTTCTTGGGTAAATTCTAGTCATTGCAGTTCTGTAAAATTAGAAATTCGACTTATTTATTGTTAAAGTTACCGTATTTACTGAAAAATTCTTATAAATTTTCATTTTCAGCCATCTTTTAAATTCTCATAAAACATTACATGTAATGCAAAAATTTATACAATCATGTCTAATGATTGAAAATTACGTGCTCATGGAGCAATCGAATCGGTGAAAGCAAAAACCACTTCAGGCAAAAAAATTCAAAAATTGGTTTTTTATGGAAACAAGCTCTGAAAGGCAAAATGCGTGTTGACAACAACAAAAATCGCGTCAATCAGTTACTGGGCTGAACGTTGAGCATAGAAACGACGTGAGCAAAGCCTGATTACCCAAAAGGCTCGGGAAGCTTGAGCTTCCCCTTCAAATTTTTAGAAGGCCCAAAAATGACTGAAAAGCTACAAAAAAAATCAAGTTTCGACTTTTGTATTTAGCTTTAAAGAGAGCTGGTTCAATATAATTTGTCCCAACTGTGCTATATTGTACTTTAACAGCTTTTTTTACTCTTAAATCATTTAGATTTTAAATTAGCGAAATATTTTTAGAAATTTTCCCCACAACAAAAAGCGGAGGGCCTCAAAATGAGACTGAGCTTCCCTTAACCACAGAGGTTAATCGGGCCCTGGACGTGAGTCCAGTGACTGACGTTGTTTATGCACCCAACGCACTAGAACGAGCATGACTTTCTAAGGGCGCGCATTCGTTCTCAACGATCTGATTTTGCTACTATTAACCCTTAGTTTGGCATATATCAAAAATTTAAAAATTTTGACAAAATTTTTTAATTTTAGTTTTTTTGGGGTAAAATGCAAAAATATTATATAGTTAAAAAAAATTTCATGGGAAAAAATGAAAAGAAAATCGGTTTTATAAATTGTGTATCCTGTAGGATATACTGCCTAAGTAGCAAATAAGAATACATAAAAACCTTTTTATGAAATTTAATCAAGTATTTATTTACAATGCAACTACATCTACCTATAAATTATTATACAAATCAAAATACAAAAGACATTAAAAAATAAAAGAGAACATACCTGTAATCGACGTGACGCCATGTTGTTTTGGTAGAACACACTGTAACACTTATAAACTTAATACTGAACGCGTTGCTTTGTAAATAGCCACAGTAAAGACAGATGTTGAAAAAGAAGGTTTGAATAATGCTATAGGTTAAAAGCCAGCCCCCTAGAGGGCGCCTAATTCAAATAAAAAAATGTAGAAAGTGATGTATCCTGTAGGATACATTGCCAAACTAAGGGTTAGGAGGACGATACGGGACGATGTTTGGATTTACACACCTAAAGCACTGACGCAGCTGGAGAAAAAAACTACTTACTCTATTAGATTTTCAACAATGTTTAAACCTAAGTCTATGGGGTGTTGTCCCTATCTCCCCTTCGCTGCGCTCCACTGACCTGATGACTATGAAGAGTTGTGTACTCAGACCAATAACAGCTTTCACATCACCAAGCTACTTTCCTTGGACATAAAAAAATTTGATGATTGGTGGAAGGACTTATACAAGAAAGAAAAAAAAAAAAGCCCTAACAGAGAATGTCGAGGAGAAAATGTGCAAAAAGAGACAAAATTTAAGTTTACCCCCACTCGATACAAGGAGTTCCTCCATAGCTTTAAGGGAAAAGGGGCTATCGCGGCACATAATTTCTTTGATTGGAGCTTGCTAAGCTGCTGAAGCTTATTCCCGACAAATCGCTTTTGCTACAAGCCATGCCTATCCGTCAGGGCACGTTCTAACCAACGTAATTAAAATGGAAAATATTAAGAAGGTGTGTTCCTGAATGATATGTGTTCCTGAAAAATTTTTTGTGATGAACTATTAACCTGATCAAAAACTTCACATGATGGCAGAACATGATCGATTTTAAAAGATGTACAGTACATGTACATATTTTTTTTGTTCCTCTTTTATTGGTGTAGATTTAGCAATCACTTCTCAACTTTAGTAATAACCTTCCACTGTTGTTGATAACCCATACTCCGTATACTGAAAAGTTTAAAGTTCTTTATTTCTTTTGTTTTTGTATTTTTTTTAACGATGAATGAGTAAAATTGATCTGTACTTAGAGCTTAATAATTTTTTGAAGTCATGTGTGACAATAATAAAGCAAGAGCCACTTCATATCTGGCGAAATCATAAATAAATATAAACTTTTAATGTATGATAACTTTTTCCCTAAGTGTAAAAAGCCCATTGAGTGCAAAAACATCAGTCCAAATTACATTTTAAATTTCCTGAGCCCGATTTAGATTGAATCTATGTAGTTTTCACATGATAGCAATATACATGCATGTTATAATGCAGGAAAAAAAAAGAATTGTTCAATTATTTGAAAATTTGGAGGAGCTATGACGTTTTTTCTCTCTCCTGAAAAATTTGAAATTCTTGACTGACGTTGTTTTTGCACTCATCGATTCAATTAAAGCAAGGAGCAATTTGAAATTTGGGAATTTTCGTTAATTTTAAACTTCAAAACAAGCATTTATTGTTTTTGTACCATTTTTAAATGATTTTAGATGTAGTAAATAAACAAGCACGCAAAGTTTTAGACATATAGATCAATAATTGAAAAAGAAATGTGTCCTCCGTAGCCTGGAAGAGATGTATTTGCAACCCATCCATACAATAACTTAAAGCGGAATAATTTCCGAGACTTACAAATATCTTCGCATTTAAAACTCATTTCCATTCAAACTTTTCTCTTTTTTTATTTATACCTGTAAATATGTACATAATGTATGTTTACGTAGCCCAGAAACGTACTTTTTTTTATACTCCATCTCTCTCTTTTTCTTTATATCAGCTCATTCGTGTTCTCTCTCTTTTACCCAAACAGCGAAAAAGAGCTCCGCTCTAGCCTGAACATTACTCCAGATCTGTCAGTTTTCAGAGCTCAAATTTTTAAATTAATGATGATTTGACGCTTCTAAGTTCTAACAGCGTTATAATTAAGTTTTCTCATGAACTAGAACGGCAACATTACAGAGTTTTATAACAAAACTCTTAACTCTGCCCGCAACTAGCCGTTCACCCAAGATACTCTTCGTGCTGGTCACAAAACAAGTATAATATTTGCTAGTAACTCAAAGTAACAGCAAAATTAATTACATTTGCTTTCGTTTTAATACAAAAAGTAACAACAACTATTTAAAAAATTGCGTTACTCTTTTAGAAAGATGAGAAAGCAAAAAAAAAACTGTTCTTACACTTTATTAATAGTTTGACTATTTTATAGGATAGAGCAAAGATTAAAACCCTTTCCAACCAGAGAAAATGATCGAGAAATATGCACGCATGCATAGACTCTAAGTGATATGTGGCTATGAGGTGTACTAAACTACTTATTCCGATTTGAAATCACTATTCCTCATGTCATTGATGGATCCGTGTTGTCACCCATAGAAGCATGGTCTCGTAGCAAATAAATGATTTCTAAAGGTAATAATATAGACGCAAAAGTATGATTCCATGTTTAATAGAAGCTTGGGGACTGATCATGTTGATTTGATTGATGGAAGCAGAAATGTTGCAGCTGGAGTAACAAATTCTGAATATTTCATTGATGTTTATGATATTGTCTGATGGCCGCATTTGATTAATGGTATTGCATTTCCTGCGCGAGTGTTAAATTTGTTGCTTTAAATATGTGAATCATATTAACTCTATAATCGTATATTATCAATAACCGTACGTGATATATATATATATATATATATATATATATATATATATATATATATATATATATATATATATATATATATATATATATATATATATATATATATATATATATATATATATATATATATATATATATATACATACATACATACATACATACATACATACATACATACATACATAAACTGTAAAAAATTAACCGTTATTTTTACAGTATAATACTGGCAGCCGAGGTTCCAATTTAAAACTGTAAAATACACAGTAATAAGCTGTAAAACTAATTCTTACTGTAAGTTTCGTACTGTAAAATTAGCAATTTTTGCAGTTTAATACTGTAAAATTAGTAATTTTTACAGTTTATTACCTTAAAATTAGCTGTATTATACTGTAAAAACAGCATTAATTTTTTACAGTGTATTGCATTCCTCAAAGAGAAGGCATGATTTACGTCATAACAGTAGTTTATATTCGAAGCAGTCTTTTCACCGCTTTTGAATTAATGTAAGGAAGTTGCTTGGGCCAAGTTAATAGCGTGTCACAATCTAACTCAAAAAATTTTAAGTGTTGTATTTTTTTTTTCGAGAACGATTTAAAAATTACCATGAAAAAAAAGCCCCTCAAAAGCTGAAGAGCTAATTTTTGAGAAGATACTTTAATTATGTTCATATTAAGTGCAAATCAAATATATAAAAATCATGCAACTCGGATTAAAACTTCAAACATCATCTTTAAAATCAATTTGAAAAAAAAAATAATTTACATTGCTTATTACGTCACAGAACGTAGGCCCGGTTCTGTACAGGATCTACCTTGAGAATAAAAGTTTGTCAAGTGACGCGTGCGTCTAAACGTCCCGAATAGATTAAATTCGATATTTTGCTGGCACACAGTTCGGAAAAGGATTCCATCGCCAAGAAAATTTTAAATCTCCCTCGACAAACAAAGCCTAAAAGCAAAAGCAAGAATTTTATTTGTTTATGTTCGAGAAAAAAAATGGCAACCCCTTTTCCCCATGAATGCATGAATGGTTTCTTTCGCGCTATTTAATTTCTTTCGTGCTCGTGCACAGGATATTAATAAATCCAATTTAAAATTGATTTTTACTTACTTAAATTTACCTGTATTTTTTTTCTGGGTGCAATTAGCGGTTAGGAGTTTTCCAAACCTCCGGAAATAATTTTTCTTAAAAGGTATTTTTCGCGGCGAGCTTTGCGGTGAGACCGAAATCGAGAAGATCTTATAACTGCTTCGGGTAGAAAGAAACATTTTAAGCCATTTTCGAGTCCTTAAATTGAAATTCGAACGGATCGGAACTTTTTTGGTGTTCGAACACGACCTGGGTGCCCAAGTAACCCCCTGCCAAATGTGCTCCAGATCCGATTCCAACTGTGATTTATATAGTACACAGATACACACACACACATATTTATTTTTCGTTTTATTTCATACGGATTTTGCGAATATTGGACTACAATATTCTAAGTGAACCTCTGCTTTACGAATAATTAGGGACATTGAAAATAAAATTCAGAACAAAAAATGCGATGGTGTAAATTAGTTTTAGAGAAAAGGCGTGTAGATAAAAAAGGACGTTCTGCCGACGAAAACGTTGAAGAAACGGCGAGAGCGTAAATTTAAAGCAATCCAATGGACTTTTTTTTAATGCGAAAATTTCTTTGGATGATGTTTATCATGATCCAAGTTTTTTTTTTCTGGTTTTCTTCTCCCTTGCAAAGAAAACAAAAAGACTTACTTTCTTTCAAGTACAAGTTTTTTCCGAGGCCGTTATTACTCCGTAGGAAAAAAAAAACCCATAAGTTTCAAATTTTGACAACATTTATTATCTTTAATTATTGTGTAAGTATTTTTCGAATTCACCATTTATTAGCATAAAGGAAAGAATTTTCGTAGCCCGAACTGCTTTGTTAACATTTTTACTTTGTTCTTACTTAAAGTTTCTATACGCTTTATTGCTGAAAATAATGAATTATCTTTAAATCCCTTTTTCCCCATTTCCCCTCTCTATTTTAATTTTCAACTCATTTGATGAGGAAAAAAAAACTCCTAATGAATTTTCGAGTTGGTGCAGCAGTTTATTAGGATTAAATCAGACTAAGCGTTCAAAAACTCGCTTTATTGGAAATAGCGTATGGTTCGGAAGGAAAATTAGAATCAGCCGTGCTGTTGAGTGAAGTAATTGCTCTGTCAAAAGCCGGATGTTTTAAGAATAATGAGGCATTGGTTTTGGAAATACATACTTGACGGGATTCTGGGAATATATTTACGTTAAACAGATCTTTGACATTTCAGTAGAAAGAACTTTCATTGCGAAAGCCTTCTTTCATTTATTTGGTGTTTCAACATTTTAACGGGAGTGTACTTTTCTGGAATATTAACTGCATTTTTTGTGAAAGAATGTAGAGTTCGACACGAGTTTTGACTGAATACTTCTTTCTTTAAAAAATTCTATGCCTTAGAAAGTATTTCGAATGCGCCTTAAGTTTCGTTTCACCCCTCCCTCTCCGCCCATAAAAAACCATCTTCAATTAAACGTTAAATTGAAATTATTTCAGCAATTATTGTGCGTTTTAATAAGCACATTCTGTGCAAAAACAATTAGCTTTTTATATTGCAGTTCTGTTTTTAACTGATGACACATATCAAACATTTTCACGACAGAAATATTCTTATTTTTATAGCGAAAATATTACTTGTTAATATATTTTTCAAGTTTTTTGCATGCGCGAAATTACAATTAAAAGCTTTTAAAAAACGTTTTTTGCCTATAAGACTGAAGTAATATTTTTTAAAATGCATTTATTGTATTTTCACTGTTTCAAGATGGAAACGTAACAAATCCCTATAAGTGAATTCTAAAAATGAATATTATAATGAAAACAAGAATTACTGTTTTAAGATCCGATCGGTAGCGATGTGATGGACCAGAGTGAAAATGTTTTATTTGGAATATTTGTACAACCTTATTGCATACATAAGTTGGTATGCGTGCTAATAGATGAATATATCATCTATAAGAAGAAATATATCAAGGACGAGAAGTTGTATTTTATACTAAAAGAACAGTTTAGAAATAAAATAGAATTTAATAAATAAAAACATTAAAACACAATCAACAAAACTCTTTATTTTCTTCATACAATACAAGTGATCAAGATAGCACATGTGTGTTTCATTTTGCTGAAATATTGAATGACAAAAAGTAGTATTAAATCCAAATAGAGCAGTTGGTGTCACTTAATAGCTATGACAAAAGTAAGGAGGATGCTAAATCGTTACCACGCATTCTGTATTCATGATTTATGCTTTTTTCAAATGACCCTAACTACTAACTAAGCTCTACACCGATAATTTTCTAAGAAAAAAGAAGTACATTAGAAAGTTAACAAAAAGTAGCCAAGGTGGAAAAGAAAAGAAATAAAACATTCGCACAAAAGATACCTTTCCAAAGCAAATAATGAGATGAAAATGACAAAAGTTTTCTCCTAGAAAAGCCTGTGAGTGGAACAAGAAGGTAAATTTGAAAATTGTAATGTAACGAAGTGTCATAAAGCTCGTGGCGAAGGGACCTGGATTCAATTCAATAAATAACATTCCGCGAATTTGCATTCATGTTCAACGTTGCGCATGAAAATGTAAATTTCGGTCCAGAGAAAGAAGGTCCGGCGTCCATGCGACTCGAATTCCATTCAGAGGATTCTTTATGTCTGCCCTTAACTTTCGCCATCCCCGGTCTTTCATAGCATCATTTGGGAATTTGAATTTGCCTCGTTGATATGTTGCTTAACAATGTCTCTTCTTATTCCGAAACACGACTGAATTAAATACAAAGAGCTTCTTCGTTCTACAGGAAATGGTTATTTTCTTTTTTTTTTTTTTTTTAGCGGGAGTGATAAATAACTTTGTAATAAGTAGCACTTAACTGGTATTTTCCTCACATTCAATTTTTGTTTTCACGTAATCGCTATGTTCTCTCTTGGGGTAATGACGAGTAATTACGATCATGTTGATTTTCAAATGTAAAATATATATGAAGTACTGTAATTGTGTTAATTTATTTTGAAGCTAGTTTTGCCATTATGTGAGAGTGAATGAATTAAAAGTAAAGTGTTGCGAAAGGTTCTTTTTTTTTTTTTTTTGGTTTCTTTCACACTTGTGGTAATGTTAGAATGCGCATTTAAAAACACCCCTGCATTTTAGCGCTTGGTGGAACTTTACACAGGCTACGTGAAACTCTCTTCAGCAATGAGGGTTTTTTTGTTTTTTTTTTTAATCGGTACAGCTTACTCCGAAAGTTGTGTAATGTTATACGCATTAACAATATATCTACCTTACACTCGTTTTTTTAGTGTGCACTTTCAACTGTTATTTATTAAAAAGTTTCTGTTATTGCACTAACGTATGGTTTCGTGGCTAGTATTCAAAATTAGAACTAGATTTTTTCCGTTACCTTATATGCATGAAATTTAGATAAACCAACCCGGTAATTTTCTCTACAGAGAAATCTAAGCACCTTATGTTCGAGGAAGATCAGCTTGTATCTACGAAAGAGGTAGTATTAACTAGATTCTCACCGAGAAACTAGTTCCATGGGCAACTACGGATGTAAGACTAGACGGACAAGCGTCTGAAAAGTGCATGCGCGCAGCTTAGCAAATAACTTTTACAGTGAAAACAACGTTGCATCCACTGAAAATCAGTGGTTTTGCATTGTCGTATTACATGCTTTTGCCCTTTTACTTCAGTATCAGCGCGTTCAATAGCGGCCAGTGGCTACCGCTACAGAGTTCTGTGTCTAGTTGCACTATATTTATGGTATATACTAATTACTTAACCAAAATATTAATGCCATTTTTATTTTTAGTGTTTAACTTATTACTAGAATAAAAATAGAAACAAATCTACTGAACATGGCCCAATGACTGCAGCCAATTAATACAAATTACCGAACTAAATAAATACTATTCAATCCAATCTTTTCCAATTATATTTACAGATAATTTTGCATAATTAAAAGAATAATCACATTTTTATTTATTAAAATTTTGAACATGTTTACTGGAAATCTGCACGAAAACTTGGTGAATTTGAAAGAGAAAATAATAATTTTAACAATATTTATACAATACCTACATAGCTAAAAACTTTTCGAGATAGTTGCAGTAAATTTTCATAAAACAGTGGAACCCCGATTTTAAGTACTCCGTCAGACCAGAGATAAAAAACGTACAAAGGGAGAAAAAGTAAAATCGGGTGAAGGGGAAAAAGCTAAGCATATTTTTTAAAAACTGAGGGCCCTGCTCCACATCAGACGAAAACGCGACCGAAACCGAAGGCAGAAACCAAAAATCCGGGTACTTTCCATAGGAACACTATTTAATCCATTTTACGTTTCTGTTTTACGCTCGCGTTTTCCGCTGATACCTGTGTCCAATTTTAGGCACAATTTTACGTTCTTTGCTTAACAATATTGCCAATAAAGATTGTTTTAAATTTTTTATACTTTTATAATGAGATGAAACGAAAGAAAAAAACCAGAACAGCTGAGAAACAAATGTATGCTGAAAAAAAGATTTAAAAAAAAAAAAAGAAAAGAAAAAAAAAAACGAGTAATTTAAAGTAACCATGATTTTGATAAGAAAAACGATTTGATGAAAGAAAAATGAATTTAGTGGATTTCCGTAAAAAAATAACGTAAAGACTGAAATATTTTGATAGTAACATCATAGTAATTTTCACGGACCAGTAGTAAATGACGTCGGAGGATAAAGTATGAAACAGACAACGTAAAATTCGGGTCGCCCTTATATTGAGCTAACACTAAAATGTCTAAAGAAGATAGCTGCAAAAAAAGCTGTTGTTGGAAATAATTCGGTCACAATGTTCCCCATTCTGATACATAGGTAATTTTGACTAAGCCATTTCTGTGTGTGTGCACTTAAAAATTCAGTGTAAGTTCTGTAAAGCAGTTTTCTTTTCTCTCTCTCTCTCTCTCTTTTTTGTAAAATGATGGAAACAAAACTAGCGAAAATAAAACCTTTCAAACTCCGGATACATTGCACACAAATGTTATTTTACACGGAAAATTCCGTAAAATATTGCAAAATTATTATTTTTAAAGAAAAATTTCACAAAAATGTAAAATTATTAAACAATTACTAAATCAAAATACCTAGCCATACTGCAAGTATTTCTTTCCATATGTACTCTATATGTATGCAAGTATAACTTTCTATCCGTACTGCAAGTATTACTTGCAAACGGGATTTTGCGCCGAATCTTTCAAGAGAAAAAAGTTTTTAGCATTATTTCTGACAGACAGTGCAGAATTTACAGAAAAGGAATTTTAAGCTTTAAATTTAGAGTTGCAACTGAAAACTAAGCAGAAGTGTAGGAAAAATAAGAAATGATTGTGACTCAATTGATGGAATTCGTGGAAGAAGGCAGTCGGAAAGAGAGGGACACCGGTATGCAAATTGGAAAGATGGAAATTCAATTCTTATTCTACCGGATTTGAGAAAAACCACTTCGCGCCAGAATCAGGACACAAATCATATTGATTGAAGAAAATTGACGCCAAATACTCACCAGAATATTCTGAAATAAGAAATGTCAAATGAAATATTGTTATGAAATTCGGCACCAAAAAATAATGCGCACTTACTTTTTGACAAAAAAGGACATTTTTTTTTACTTTAAGGAATAATTTAGTTATCTAAGGTAAATCTTCGTTATTACCATCAAAATTCATTTAAAATATGGAATAATTTAATAATTTTTACCTTTCATACAAATTAGTTATTTTTTTAGTCCCTGATTTGGATGTCTGGATCGCATTGGAAAAGATTGTGCTATTTTGCTGTGATAAAACTTTAATGTCATCTTGTGAGTTTTGAACTCAAGTGTACAGGAATACACTTAAATTATCTATTAGAATAAAATTGAGTCGGCATCAGAATCATTTTTTACTTACTTTTTAAAATATGCAAATGATTGTGCTATCAACGAAGCTTGGTGTTCTGGGAACAGCTGAAGGTCAACAGCTTTTCGTCTCCACTCTCCAGTCGTTTCACCTTGAGAAAGCTGGTTTAGTCAAACTACTGATTTTGTACCGATGACCAAGAGAGAAAAGGACGCCAAAATGGCCAAAGATGTTGAAGTGGAGGCATTATTAACTATAATTTTTTCTCCAACTCAAGAGAAAAATAACAGTATAGGGCGCATCCGGCAATATTATTTCTACTTAAAATCCTGAAAATGGTGCAAAAGCAAGGGAACTTGCTCTTATATAAAAATAAAATTTTGAAAACATGAAATAGAAAAGTGGATTTCTTAAACATAATTTTTACACTTGTTGCTTTGCCAATTGATTCACGGTTTACCTCGAAAATTAACCCTTTACCACCCAGTGATCTTTTTATAGATTTCATCTTTTCAGACACCTCACTGAAAACTATACCTTTTTATCATTTCTTATTCTTATTGGCTGGTTTATTATTGAACCAATTTCCAACCAGTCGTTGTTATTGACAAACAAAATAATAGAAAGGATGCATTTAATAAAATAGATTTTTTAAGGGAGTGTTTTCCAATTGTCAAAACTATTTTTTTCACTGCCGAAATTATGGGGTGAATTACTTTTTTTCTTTGTTTTGATTCGTTTCCTTTCTTTAAAAAATACCTTAAAAGACTCTCAATCGCTATTTCTTTTTCATTGCTGACGTTACAAGTGGATAAAACGTTCCAAGCCACTTCAACGACGAACCGGCATTTTGAGTAGGAGTTTTCATTACTCCAGATATGTGATTATGAGAGATCCAAAATGGCTGATGGTTTTACACAAAAGTTTCTCCTCTTGTGACGTTGAACGAGACTTTGATTTGTTTTCGTAGTCTGACATTAAAAAAAAAATAACAATTAAAAATGATCTGTTGTGAAAATGGGAATATTTTATGCCGCATATATATTTTTTTTCTTTTTTTTATCATTATCAGTGACTAAAAGCAGCATTTTTACACCCCCATTGTGGTACGAGTACCGCAAAAACTGCACCGCGAAACATAAACTGTTGTTTTTGCAGTAAATACTGGCATCAGAGGTTTCAGTTTCAAACTGTAAAATGCACGGTATTAAACTGTAAAAGAAGCAATTTGACAGTTTATTAGTTTAAAGCAAAAATTTTAGTCTATTAACATAATTTTACAGTATATTACCACGAAATTAGCTATATTATACTGTAAAAACAACAGTATAATACTGACAGCAAAGGTTCCAGTTTAAAACAGCACAGTAATAAACTAGAAACTGTAGAACATGACCAGGTGTTTTTCATGGGCCTGTCTTCCACACACTCTGAACTCAGGCCCGTCATTTCACATTTTCCCAGAGGACAGTAGCGTACGCAGACAAATCATTTAGGGGGGGGGGGGCTGAGCCGATACTTAGAAGAGGATAG
The DNA here is from genome assembly GCA_038373865.1 of Uloborus plumipes. Taxonomy (NCBI): domain Eukaryota; kingdom Metazoa; phylum Arthropoda; class Arachnida; order Araneae; family Uloboridae; genus Uloborus; species Uloborus plumipes. The sequence continues at coordinate 28,320 of JAXGGA010004221.1, read as the reverse complement.
GGCACCTCCTTAAAATGTAGCCAATAAAAGTAAATTTTTCCAATTTCTGAAATCAATGCTAATTTAAGATGACAAAAATACATCTCATTAATTTTTTAATCATTATAATTATTTCTGTGTTCGAGAGGTAAAGAGTTTTAGTAAAAAAGGAAAGAAAAACTAAAATTTAGCAAGTCCGCTTAATTAAAGTAGGCGTTCCCCAACATGTCATTGCAGTATTTTGGCCATATCGTGCTTTAATAACATTAATTTTGCGATTTATTTTACTATTGTTCCTAATATTATGTTTCAATTACATGTGTTGAAAAGTTTTTAACAGAATCAGGTGAATGAACAAGCATTAATCGATGTTTCTGAAACAATTTGCAATAAAAATGAAAAAAATTGAATTATGAGATAGTCATAAACGTAAGAAACAGTAAAATGGAAATGTCAAAAGAAAAAAAAAGGAAAGGAAAGAACTTCTTTTTTTTTCTTTCTTTGAATTTTTTGCCTATAATTAAATTTTCTCCACATAAATTTTTTTTATGGCTCAATTTCAGAAAAAAGAAAAAAAAAAAGGTAATAGCTAAAATGTTTAAAATTATTTTTTGATAATTTCGGAGGAGGCTGTAGCCCTATCAGCCCATCCCCTGAACAGCCCACCCCCACGCCACTGCCAGGGGGAGGGGTGTAAATGGGGAAAACACAATGCAATTTCATTGGAAAAATTACAAAAACCATGCCCACTTAGATGTAAATACATTGATTTCTCAAGGCGGGAGTGGGGGGGCCTTCCGGAATTGATTTTGCAGTACTCAAACAACAAATTTTACGTGTTTTCAGTCGCATCGTGATTTGTATTGATTTGCAAAAGGATTTCTTAAATTGTTATTGTAAAATACTTATTGTATCAAAATTAGTGATAGTACCTCAAATGGGGTATTAACCTGATGAAGTGGGGCAAATTGACTGAATCAAATTAATTTACCCCAAAGCTGCAATTTTGTTTTTTGCTAAAATACAATTCTTAGTTTTTAGTTGAATATATTTTACATAGCATCTGAACCTGCTTTAAGAGAAGCAACAATTACTATCTTTTCCGTTAACAGAATTTTTTAAAAACAAGTTTCTGCTCATATGGGGCTTACCCAAAATTTTTCAAAAAAATGAGTGAATGCTCTTCACCTAACAGTTTTAAATGTGTTAATGAAAAAAATATTGATCCCCATCAAGGTCATGAAAAGGCGTTTAAAAAAGTATTTTAAAATCCTTATTCAACTATTGATTTTTTCTGACTTCAAAAGCATTTTTTTTTCTTTGCCACGTAAATGATGTGCATAGTTATTAAGAACGAAATATTTAGTGTGAAAGTACGAGAATCAAATACTTTAACTCCCCGGCAGTTTGGCAGTTCCAGAATTACATGCTAAATGGATGTGATAAGACGTCCAAAACTATCAGAGGGTTAAATTTAAAACTGATTATACATATATACGATTACTTAGCAATTTTTGGATTAATAATAATAACGAAAAAACGTGCACAGTATATGTAATCTCGTGTACCACTGCATGTATCAATAATTTAAAAAGCTTTTTTTCCCTTCAAGATTAAACAATTAAAACGAATTTGCATTTGAAAGTTTATTGATAAAATTGTCGTTTGAATATTCTACTTTATGTGGCAATTAAAATTTTTGAGCCCTCTGTTCCCGAAAGCAATTTTGTAAAACGCTCTGGAGATAAAAAATGGGGCGACCCTCGGAAACAAACAATATAAATAGCGGCGAAACTCCAGAGGCTTCTAACTGCCTCAAAAGAGATAACTCACCCAAAAAACTGCTCTTGACGCCTCACGGCGTCCAATTTTGATGTCCTTACAAATTGTTTCCATTTAACAACGGAATAGAATGCCGTTGGGGGTCTCTGGCAGCGTGCCATTTGTTTTACATGGAGAAGAAACACTTTCTTTCGCCTCGTCGTTGCTTTTTTAGATGATAAATTGAATATTTCATGTATGCAAAGCAGCGTAATCAACTTAATTTTAGCTCTAATTATTGCCACGCACACGGTTCTGCTATTGTTAACTGAAATTAATTTACCAAATCGTATTTTTACTGCACTGTAAATAATAGATGCTCTTTTTACAGCATAATATAGCTAATTTTATAGTAACAAACTGTAAACATGGCTAATTTTACAGTAATAAACTAAAATTGCTGCTTCACAATAATGAACTGAAAAATTGCTAATTTTAGTTTATTACTGTGCATTTTAGTTTTAAACTGGAACCTCTGCTGCCAGTTTTATACTGGAAAAATAACAGTTTATTTTCTTCAGGGTGTAAGATTTATTTATCACGTTTCAAAACAAATGTATCGGAACATCAAATATTACAAAGTAGTTATTTCGGCACTGTGTAGAAATTGAAATGACGACAAACACTACCAAGAATATGTATTTAAATTATAATAATAGTCCCCCCGCGCTTGAAAAAACAAGTGAAATAAAAGAAAAGAAATGAGCGTGACATTGAATCTGTTTGGAGCATCCAATTGAATGGTTGCTGTTTGGAAAGTAGGTGGTTTCTCGTCGTCACGGTACAATGGTGTTCGAAGCACAGTTTGAAGACGAAAGAAATGTGCAACTTTTGTTGCCTCTTTATGCGATATCCACATTGCAGTTACTTATTTTTAAAGAAAAGACATTTGGGATTCTGTATCGCGAAACGCAAGAATCGAATTTTGTTAAAGCTTCTTTGTTCTAGTGCTCTTTGGATAATTTTAATTTCTTACATTATTTCTTAAACTACTAACATTAGTTACACCACATGATCTAAAAATAACCGACATTTTTAGTGATAGAATAAAATAAGAGTGGTACAGTTGGATCTCATTAAAATAATTTCTGGAGACGTTTAACCCATTAATGCCTAGCGTCCCTTTTTAGGGACGGTCCGAAAAGTGTGTCTGAATTTTCCAAAAATGAACATTTCAACCAAATAATTGTGTTCAATTATTACTTTGATATTGCTTCAATTCTGTATTAACAGATTGCAGCACATAACAGCTGTAAAGTGTGATCTGTAGCCATTTGATTATGATCTTTATCAAAGATTACATCGTTCGCAATCTCAAGAACAAAAAGCTAAGTTTTTAAAGTTATTAACAAGTAAATGTATCTGTGTTTGATATATGTGCTACTTTGATCGATGTTTTAGTTTACCTTTTTTTGCAATTTTGTAAATTTTAAATTTTTTTAGGATTTTATAGCAATTTAAGAACGTCCCTAAAAAGGGACGCTAGGCACCAAAGGCTGCATTGTTTAACCGTTGCTGATTTCTTGCTTAGAATCTATAATTTATATCAAAGAAGTTAGTAAATGTTTTTAGACTGAAAAACAGATAATAATTGTCATTTTTAAAACTTATTTTATTTTCAAAATCTAATTAAAGTAAATTAATTAATGTATATAAACTTAATTATACAATGTTCTTAAATATTTTCTCTTTTTTTTAATTACAAAAAATACTCAAGGTAAATTTTGAAAGAAAGCTATTTCAAAAATGTAATTCTTTAAAACACTAATTATTCCTTATATTTCATTACTTTTCCGTTGTGCATTTAGGTGTTCATTATTGTTTAGTCTGACTGTTGGGGGGAAGAAGCCCTAAGCTGTTTCAGAAGCTTAGCATTTCACCTTGATGAAGAATTCAAGGATTGCATCTGTGTCTGTTGTTTGGGAAAGGGAGAGGGGGTTGCAAATTTAATTTCAGAATTCCCTGAGCATGCCAATTTTGATCTCTGCTGTGAGAATTTATTTACTTCTCTTTACTACGTGATTATTTGTCTCAGCAAGGTTTTGTGCAAGAATCGGATTAAAAAATGCTCATGAACTGAAGTTACGTTGTCCAAAAAAGAAAAGAGAGGAAGTTTTGAATAAATGTCGATGACAGGTAAAATAAAATTACGTTGGTTCGGTGGAATAATAGCAATGTCATAGCTATTGCATAGAATCTTCATGGAGTTTATCCTATTGTAAAGGCTAAGCGATTGTCCAACAGCGAAAAGAAAGTAATTGAAATTGATGAACTAAATATATATGGTTGCTCAATACAAACGTTGCATAGGGAAAAAGTTCCTGTGCATCAAATATCGGGAACTACCGGTTTTTGATCCACTCTAAAAAATGGTGATAGCCGCTCTTCATTTTTATCTTAAAAGCTGCTGTACAACATGCATTGAGCTCAAGAGAGTTGAGTTAGGTATTATGGGGCTAGTTGTTATATCGTTTTAAATAAGACTCGGGTAAGATGTGCCCATTGAAGGAAAAGACCTTAACGGAATGCAGCGAATGCAATACGTAGGTTTGCAGAACAAATGTTTTGCTGACTTTCACACTCAACAACACCAATATTTCCTTGTTCTCAGAATCTACTTCCCAGTTTCTGTTAATTGCTGCTTTTATTTCTTCTTATAAATTGTCATTTTCAATATTACATCGTAGGCAGAAAAAAAAATTTTGGTAAAAAAGTATGTACCCTCTGGTGCCTAGCGTCCCTTTTTAGGGACGATTTTTCTTTCTTAAATAAAAATTTTATTTTTTACATGATAATTTTTTAACTATTTTTCCTGTCCATTAAACACTATTTGTAACCAGTATACGAAGTATCGTTGAAAAATAAAATGTCAGGCATTAATGGGTTAAGAAAAATTCTTTTCAACCGTAGCTTATTTTATTTGAAAAACAATAAACGATGAACAGGTGGACTTGAATCGGAAATGTAGTTCGTTTTATCAGTAATTCGTTTTAATCATGCTCGAATGAACGAGGTTTGACTATACTATGTTTTAAAGCTAATATTCATTCAAGATAAGATCCATTGACCGCAATACAACATTTAGTAAGGTCAATCAATTGCTGCATTAAGTGTTAAAATTGATTTTGGGAATGTGTTTAGCACCTGCATCGTGCTGCTTGGATGGCTAGAACATCATCGCTATAAGTTCCGTTAATTGTAGTTTTTAGTTTTGGGAACAGAAAATGGATTTGCGTCTCTGATCCACATTCAACGATTTCTTTTGGCTAAACTAGCAGATTTTTGACGAAGAGGGGAGAAAAGAAACAGCTTGAAGAAACGTTGATTGCAAAAAATAGGCAGCCAATGAAGGAAAATGTGAAAGAACATAGAAAAACCTAGCAAGTGTTGCACGAAAAAAAAACCGTTTTGAGAGCTCACTATGAAGCATAATATGAAGAAGGCTGGGTTAGGATTAACTAAATTGACTGAAATTGCTCGTTAAGGTTCCCAGGTTAACGATATTCAAAAGGCATATGTTTCAATATGCAAGTATTTTTTTTGTTTGATTGGTGACACATTTTTCACTTTCTCCTACTGTTAAGATCGCCACAGACACCTTAATTTTGCATCACGATATTTTGATTATTACTATGAGGGAAAAATTAATCTGATACAGGCTATTTGTTTCTCTAGAAGACTGTACGTTCGTAAAGTTTGACCTGACATAGAAGTTATCCGAACAAAAGTGTTCTTTACCATTACATCATCACATTTAGTGTCCAATCGAAATATATTTTGAATTTTATAGCCGACCTTCGAGGGATCCTGTGAGGGGCGGCCGAACTTCGCCGAAGAAAGTGAAAAATTGTCATATTTGAGGCAACCGCGCTCAAAGCACTGAGGGTCAGCAACAGTTTTCTCATCTAACTTAGTACTATCTGTATATTACTTAAATACATCATAAGCTGCAAGGCTAATGCACTACAAAAAATGAACTTCTGTTTTTACAGTATAATACTGACAAACGAGGTTCCAATTTAAAACTGTAAAATGCACAGTAATAAACTGTAAAGTTAGCAATTTTGCAGTTTCTTACAGCAAAGTTAGCAATTTGACAATTTATTACCGAAAAAATTAACTGTCTTATACTGTAAAAATAACAGTTTAATACTGGCAACGGAGGTTCCACTTTAAAACTACAAAATGCACGGTAATAAACTGTGAAATTAGGAATTTTACTGTTCGTTACTGTAAATTTAGAAATTTTAGTTTAGTTCTGCAAAAGCAGCAATTTTGCAGTTTATTACTGTAAAAGTAGCAAATTTTACAGTTTATTGCTGTAAAATTAACTGTATTACACTGTAAAAACAGCATTCATTTTTTACAGCGCAATGGATTTAATTAAAAAACATGTAGTACTAAGTTTCATGCGAAAACTGTTACTGAAACTTGGTGCAGGGATTAAGGGGGCCTGAAATATTGCGTTTTTTCACTTTCTTTGACGAAGTTGGGCCTCACCTCACATTATTCCCCGATGATCAACCATAAAATTTAAAATATATTTCAATTTGGAAACTAAATGTGATGATATAATGGTAAAGAATACTTTTGTTGATTCCCATCATGCAGAGATAATTGAATTGAAAAAATGGCGATTTCTGAAAACTACTACGTTTTACAGGTCCACAACATTTTTTTGGGGAAAAAGAAAAAATACTTGTTTTGCAAAATCATTCGCAAAAAACACTGCAAAATTTTGAGCGTAATCAAAAATGGTTTGTATCTGATGTGCCAAACTTTTTCAAAAACTTCCTCTTAATACGTGGATGACGGAATATCATATTATGTCTGGGGTTTTTTACTTCCTAATCAGCAGGAATTATTTTTTTAAGTCTGCACATCTTAATATATAAAAATTACGTGTCCCTGTGTTTGTGGCCAATGGACTCCTCAGCTACTGAACCGATTTTAACCAAATTTTGCACGCAATTTCAGTTTGGTTCTACTTAAATGGATAGTTTTTATCTCAAATGGATGGATAGTTTTTATCTCAATTTAGGACCGCAATATATTTTTTTATTGCAAATTATCTATTTATCTACCAGCTTTTCTGTATTCTTGGCTTCTATAAGATAAAATCTGCTGCTGGGTTGTCCGTTGCTTCAGAAGCAAAAAGCAATAGTGGTAACGATTAAGGATGTCGAATCGGTTTCTGCCATATTCGTCCCGATTCTCTTAATTTAAATTGTGCGTGTAAGTATTATAAATCAATATTCGGAAAAATATTAAATGCTTACTTCTCCTTTACTTAATTCAATTTATTAAAGCAGTTTAGATACTTAACATATGCTATTTTGTATGTTTTAAAAATATTTTTCACTCATGTTTAGGTACAAATATTTTTTTAGGAAAATTACACTGTTCGACAAAAAAAAACCTTGAAAATGCTTCTGGCATTTTGAAGGCTGATTCTTATGTAAAATGACCCCCTGAATCCGAATATGACCCCCGTTTTCCCCCATCACGTACCAATTTTTTTTAAAACGCCCCCCCTTTTTTTTTTCATTTTTCAATAGTTTTAGAGCTATTATGTTTTTTTGGAGGGGAAAGGAGCCTTATATTCACCCCTAAATTTTTTTGGAGGTCAAGAGAGACTCAAAGTTTAAAATCATGAGCACCGAGAAAAAATCGGGGAACTTGGGGGGGCGTAGCCCCCCAAAATATTTGAAAAATCACCAAAAACGATCTTTTTATTCTAGTTTCTTTAAAAACACCTTTAAAACATTTTTTTCGGTGCAGAACCAGAGTATAGGATCCGCTCCTATGGCTCCTGGGTCAGAAAAAATTTTCACGCTGTAAAATTTTTTTTTAAAAATAAAATAATGCTCTAAAAATCGCACTTTGCACTCGAGTTTTAAAGCAGGTCTTCAGCCAAAAAAACAAAATTGTGGCTGATTCTTATGTCAAATGACCCCCTATTTCCAAATATGACCTCAGTTTCCCCCTCCACCCCCTCTTTCCAGAGAGCGCCCCCCCCCCCCCAATTCAGAGTCATTTTACTAATTCGGAGGGGAAAAGTACATTACGTAACCCGTTAACATAATTCTAAAAGGCAACAGAGGTTCAAAGTTCAAAATCATGTACATGTGTACCAAAAATATAAACTAGGGCGGTATACCCCCCCCCCCCAAAAAAAAAAATCTTCTTTTCCTGTTTTTCTAAGAGACGTTTTAAACCTTTTTTTTTTGTGAAAAATCAGAGTATTCGATTTTCTCTTTGATTAATGTGTTCGAAATTATTTCGCTTTGCAGAAAACAAATTATATTATAAAATAAAAAAAAATACTATAATTATAACTACTATAAATGCTATAATTATAATTTATAGTATTTGGAAAAAATGGGTCAATTTGCAGAAGAGTCAGCCGGAACAGTGTCTTCTTTCATGCGGACCTGCGATGCGACTGATATGCAACGAGCCACCCTTACAAGAAAAAAAAATATATTTTTCTTTATTTTATAATATAATTTGTTTTCTGCAAAGCGAAATAATTTCGAACACATTAATCAAAGAGAAAATCGAATACTCTGATTTTTCACAAAAAAAAAAAAAAGGTTTAAAACGTCTCTTAGAAAAACAGGAAAAGAAGATTTTTTTTTGGGGGGGGGGGGCTATACCGCCCTAGTTTATATTTTTGGTACACATGTACATGATTTTGAACTTTGAACCTCTGTTGCCTTTTAGAATTATGTTAACGGGTTACGTAATGTACTTTTCCCCTCCGAATTAGTAAAATGACTCTGAATTGGGGGGGGGGGGCGCTCTCTGGAAAGAGGGGGTGGAGGGGGGAAACTGAGGTCATATTTGGAAATAGGGGGTCATTTGACATAAGAATCAGCCACAATTTTGTTTTTTTGGCTGAAGACCTGCTTTAAAACTCGAGTGCAAAGTGCGATTTTTAGAGCATTATTTTATTTTAAAAAAAAAATTTACAGCGTGAAAATTTTTTCTGACCCAGGAGCCATAGGAGCGGATCCTATACTCTGGTTCTGCACCGAAAAAAATGTTTTAAAGGTGTTTTTAAAGAAACTAGAGTAAAAAGATCGTTTTTGGTGATTTTTCAAATATTTTGGGGGGCTACTCCCCCCCAATTCCCCGATTTTTTCTCGGTGCTCATGATTTTAAACTTTGAGTCTCTCTTGACCTCCAAAAAAATTTAGGGGTGAATATAAGGCTCCTTTCCCCTCCAAAAAAATATAATAGCTCTGAAACTAAGGAAAAATGAAAAAAAAAAAGGGGGCCGTTTTAAAAAAAAATTGGTACGTGATGGGTTAAAACGGGGGTCATATTCGGATTCAGGGGGTCATTTTACATAAGAATCAGCCTTCAAAATGCCAGAAGCATTTTCAAGGTTTTTTTTGTCGAACAGTGTTATTTTCGTGAAAATTATCATACCTTTTTCGAGCTTTGAGTTATAAAATATTCATATTGTTTAGTGATTTTTATGTCAGGTGTATTTAGACAAAGAAAGGATCACTATATTGTGTGATCTTTTACCTATGTAATATTTAAATTTTTAGTGATTTAGTTCAGAATTATATTTTCTAAGCGTATCCATCTGCAGCTATAAATTTGCAAATTATCGTTCAACAATACATTTGGCATTTACTATTCAAAAAACAAATTCTTTGGAGGGAAAATGTACTGTTTTATGGTGCGAAGATTAAAATTATTTCTATACTCACAGTTTTTACCGTCACATTGCTTTGTAACATAAATATACACCTCATAGTTTGCGATTCAAAATTCGACTGTTTCGTAAATATCGTACCTTTTCTGGTTTTTAAGTTATACAATATTCATATTTTTGTGACTTTGTATTTCAATTGTATTGTAATAAAAAAAGATTTTACTGTAATTTGTGCACTTTTACCTGTGTATTGTATTTTCTAAACGTACTTCTCTGCATTCATAAGTTTTCAAATTATTACTATTATACCTTTTTTTTTTTTTTTTTACTTTTTTTTCCTTAGTAAATACAAATGTATTCTTGGCGACAATTTGCACATTTATAACCGTATTTAGTACGGTAGTTCGCTCAGTATGTAAAATTTTTAACTAAATCATACCTTAGCCACAGCAAAGCGTGGCCGGGTCAGCTAGTATACTCTAAAAATGTTTTTGCAGTATAATACAGCTAAATGTACAGTAATTTTACAGTAATAAACTAAAATTACCAATTTTACAGTAGTAGACTGTAAAATTGCTAGTTTACAGTAATAAACTGTATAATTGCTAGTTTACAGTTATAAACTGTAAAATTGCTCGTATACAGTAATAAACCGTAAAATTGCTACTTTACAGTAATAAACTGTATAATTGCTAGTTTACAGTAATAAACTGTATTATTGCTAGTTTACAGTAATAAACTGTAAAATTGCTAGTATACAGTAATAAACCGTAAAATTGCTACTTTACAGTAATAAACTGTATAATTGCTAGTTTACAGTAATAAACTGTATAATTGCTAGTTTACAGTTATAAACTGTAAAATTGCTAGTATACAGTAATAAACCGTAAAATTGCTACTTTACAGTAATAAACTGTATAATTGCTAGTTTACAATAATAAACTGTATTATTGCTAGTTTACAGTAATAAACTGTAAAATTGCTAGTATACAGTAATAAACCGTAAAATTGCAACTTTACAGTAATAAACTGTATAATTACTAGTTTACAGTAATAAACTGTATAATTGCTAGTTTACAGTTATAAACTGTAAAATTGCTAGTATACAGTAATAAACCGTAAAATTGCTACTTTACAGTAATAAACTGTATAATTGCTAGTTTACAGTAATAAACTGTATTATTGCTAGTTTACAGTAATAAACTGTAAAATTGCTACTTTCGCAGTTTATTATACAGTGCATTTTAGTCTTAAACTGGAACCTCTGCTGCAAATATTATACTGTTATTTTTACAGTATAATGCAGCTCATTTTATGATAATATTGCTAATTTTATAGTAATAAACTGTAAAACTGCTAGATTGTAAAATAGCTAGTTTTACAGTTTATTACTGTGCGTTTTCAGTTGCAAACTGGAACCTCTGCTGCCAGTATTATACTGTAAAAACAGCAGCTTATTTTTTGCAGTAATAGCCATCACAGAAGCAAATTTGCTTTCTGTAAACAATTTGAAATTGTCCATTAATCCTTTTCTAGGAGTTTGAAAAATGAATCTACCAATATCTGACAAGGAGTGGTAGCTTTGTATAAAACGTCAACTTTCAGATTTAAGGTTAAAAGTGACTCTCGCAGGAAGTTAGCAAAGTGACATTTTTAATGCGCTGTCAGGAGCCTTAAATTTATCTTATGGTGGGCACAATAGTGCTACGATTCGAGATAGCTATATTGTATCGCAGAAACGTAAATTGATCGTTTCCAAAACGGTGAGGCGAAGTGTGAGCGAAAGTACGAAAAACATTGCTTTCCTTAAAAGAAAAACCGTTTGCTGATGTCGGAAATTTCTACATTAAGAATGAATTTCAGAGCTCCTCTTTCAATGGAAGCCTAGATTTTCAAAAAGGGATACAGAATAGATTTTTCATTTATTCTGTGCCGCGAAGGGAAGTAATATCATGCTCCAAAATTCATGCCAAGATAAACGATTTCCATTTTCTAGTGCTGTTTCACTTTTTGGAGTAAGTCTGAGAAACAAGTTGAGTAATACTTGGCAATGGATAGCGAGAGTTTACAATTGATGCTTACGTACTTATTGAACATTTCTTTCAGATTCTCTTCTTTTCTTCGATGACTTTTTTTTCTCCGGCTTCCTATTTGTGTTTTGTGCTTAAATTACTGAAACTCAAAATGTTTTTTCTTTCTAATAACAGTCTTAAAAGGGATTTTTAAAAATATTACTTACTTTAAATGCATCAATACTTTAAAAGAGTCTTCAGTACTGCTTAAAACTTCTAAAAGTTAACAATTGATTCTTACGTTTTTATTTACATAAATTTTGTTTTTTACGTTCGCTTCTTTTTTTTTCATGGATTGGCAAGGCAATTTGTCTTTTATGCTTAAATTACCTGAACTTTAGAATGGAATCATCAGTCTTAAAAGAGAAATTGTAAAATATTACTTATTTGAAATCCATCAATACTTTATAAAAGTAGTCAACACTTTTTGCTAAAAATTAAAACTAATTCCGGAGTGGAACTTAATAAAAGCTTACACAGATATGTATATGAAAGGCCGGGGGGGGGGGGGGACGAAAGTCACTTTTTCGTCAATTTTGAGATATTAGCGCTATCTAGGGGCTATGAAGGACTAGTATCATCTAGTAAAACAACAAAAGTGGGAAAAGATGAGAACCGCCCGAAATGTGCATGAAGATTCTATCAGCTACAAAAGGAGTTACGAGAAATCAAACTTTGTTCTTCGTTTTTCTCGAAATCGCTTTTTGTCACTTTCATCTTTTTTCCCCCTGGCCCTTCATATATATATATATATATATATATATATATATATATAATATATATATATATATATATATATATATATATATATATATATATATATGTGTGTGTGTGTGTGTACATTTTATGAAAATGTTGTGGTCAAGGATTATGTGTTAGACCGATGTTTATTTTCTTACAAAATGTTGTGCAATAAAACGACGGATAAACTAGTGTATATTCTAGCCTTCCATTTCCATGTCTCGAAAAAGTTGAAAAAGGAACTAAAATTCTTAACTAATAAATTTTAGAAATTGTAAGTTGTCTTCATTTTGTAAAGTAACAGGGTGTTATACAAATATTTAAGAAAACATATTGTAATTTATTGTGACTAAACACGAGATATAACTTCTAATTTATATTTATTTTGAGAACTAAAACAATGGAAAAACGGTTTTGTGACTGAACTTTCTTGTCACCCGACAGCATCCAAGACAGTAACCATTGACATATTTTACCCGCAGAAGGTGAAAAATTTTGTTATAAAAATCTAGTGAATCTAATTGTATTGAATTTTAGTACAGACGTAAGCGTAGTAGAGTGGGCCATTTCGTACTTTTTTTCTTTTTAGAAAAAAAAAAAAAAAGAAAAAAAACAGTGAACGTGCCAACTTATCAAATATTCTGAGAACTTTTTTTTCTGAGCTCCATTATTTCAAAATTATTTCCAATTAATCAAAAATAAATTTATATACATAAAATAAAAGTTTGATGACGTTAAGGATCGCGAATCAAACGCTCTCCTGGAAAATTTATGCAACGTACGATTATGAAAATTGGTACAAAATTAGTCCGCCTACTGATGAAGTACAAGACGTTCGCCGAATTTTTTAATTCGCCCTAGATTTTTGAAAATTTAATTAAAATTAGGTAATTAAAAACGTATTTTTCCCTGTTTTCGTACTCCATAGGAGTAGTATTTGCAACTGAAGTGAAGTCAATTGCAAATTTCTTACTTGCAAGTACATTGTTTAGTTTTCAAAGTAAGTAATTTATTTACTTTTCAGCTATTCATTTCTGAGCGATTCCATACCAAATCACCGAATGGGGGTCGCACGACCGACTCGGATTTTTTTTTAATTTGGTACACAGATTGATGGTATAGAGGTATGAAAAATCCCAAAAGGAAAGTTACCTGCTCCACTTATTTTCTGAGATACATGCCCTCAAAGTTTGTCCGCCACGTCAAAATACTAAAAAAGTGATGTTATTTAATCATTTTTTATAAAAAATCCTACTCATGCAAAATAAAAGTGTTAGATATCTATGGAAACTAGTTACTCCAGGCATTCTGAAAAAAAAATACTAGAACGTTCATAATGAAAATTGCCAAGGTACAGGGCTCTTTGAAGTTGTCACCACAAAAACTTGATTTTGCAGATTTTGCTAAAATTCAGGCATTTATTACAAAAAAAGGCAAACAAAACCAAAGGTTTTCTCACTTTCTGGTAGTGTACAGGTCCTCCCTGTAAATTGCTACGCAATAAATTTTTTGGGTTCCTCACTCCTTCTTGGAAATATTTTAGCTTAAAGATAAGCCGTAAGGCAAAAAATGCGTTTTTGGCCATCTTGGCAGCCATTTTTCTCATAAAGGGGGAGCAGTAGAAACTTTAATTTTTTTTTTAAACAAGCCACTGATATGTTAGCTATTCACAGGAAAAGAGTTTACTTTTGGTTATTTCTCCCATTAAGAGATATCCTGCTGACAGTATATGCATGTTTTTCGCGACGACCATATGCTTTTGTTCCCCCTCTCATGGACTTAAAATTAATTAAACCAAAAAATAATGATATATTTATTATTAGCTGTATTATCTACCCAATATGTCATGAAATTTAATTTATTAAATCATTGAACAATAAATTAGATAATTGATGAAAAAAAGAAAAAGTATTTCTCTGATGCCTGAGCATTATGCATTCATAATTATAAAGCACTAAATACTTTTTTGAGAAATTAATTAACATAAATGAGCTCTAAATATTTATATTATAAGCAATACCTAATCTTGTGATTGGGATACTCGTGTTTTTAATTGAAGAATTTCTTGAATATCACATGAATATCAGGAAAATAAATGAGGTCTTTTCGTTTGATGTAGGATATTTTATGACAAATTTCATTTGATGGGCTACTAACTGAGCATGGTGATAAAGAGCTATTAATTTCAGCATCGAATTCCATTTTACCTTATTAACAGTTAAATATTTATAAAATAATTAAATAAATAATTTAATATAAAGCCATGCTTGAAGAATTAAAATTAGTGCAACTAATTTATTCCCGTACTGATCTTTACAAAACTGACATGTGTTGAGCACTATTAAGAACTGACAAGAATAAGTTTACTCACTAAAATACTAGTTCACAGATACTATAAAGCGTACATTCTATTTTCTACAAAATAATACTGCAACAAAGAACAAGGGTATAAAGGGGTAGGTACTAAAGAATTTCTTGAAAAATCAATTAAAATAAAGGAGCTTCGAATATTTATCTCATAGGCAATACCCAATCTTGTGATTGGATGTTCCTGATTGATGGCTATAAACAGGAGGATACCCTTGTTCTTTGTTGCAGTATTATTTTGTGGAAAATAGAATGTATGCTTTATAGTATCTGTGAACTAATATTTTAGTGAGTAAACTTTTTCTTGTCAGTTCTTATCAGTGCTCAACGCATGTCAATTTTGTAAAGATCAGTATGGGAATAAATTAGTTGCACTAATTTTAATTCTTCAAGCATGGCTTTATATTAAATTATTTATTTAATTATTTTGTAAATATTTAACTGTTAATAAGGTAAAATGGAATTCGATGCTGAAATTAATAGCTCTTTATCACCATGCTCAGTTAGTAGCCCATCAAATGAAATTTGTCATAAAATATCCTACATCAAACGAAAAGACCTCATTTATTTTCCTGATATTCATGTGATATTCAAGAAATTCTTCAATTAAAAACACGAGTATCCCAATCACAAGATTAGGTATTGCTTATAATATAAATATTTAGAGCTCATTTATGTTAATTAATTTCTCAAGAAAGTATTTAGTGCTTTATAATTATGAATGCATAATGCTCAGGCATCAGAGAAATACTTTTTCTTTTTTTCATCAATTATCTAATTTATTGTTCAATGATTTAATAAATTAAATTTCATGACATATTGGGTAGATAATACAGCTAATAATAAATATATCATTATTTTTTGGTTTAATTAATTTTAAGTCCATGAGAGGGGGAACAAAAGCATATGGTCGTCGCGAAAAACATGCATATACTGTCAGCAGGATATCTCTTAATGGGAGAAATAACCAAAAGTAAACTCTTTTCCTGTGAATAGCTAACATATCAGTGGCTTGTTTAAAAAAAAAATTAAAGTTTCTACTGCTCCCCCTTTATGAGAAAAATGGCTGCCAAGATGGCCAAAAACGCATTTTTTGCCTTACGGCTTATCTTTAAGCTAAAATATTTCCAAGAAGGAGTGAGAAACCCAAAAAATTTATTGCGTAGCAATTTACAGGGAGGACCTGTACACTACCAGAAAGTGAGAAAACCTTTGGTTTTGTTTGCCTTTTTTTGTAATAAATGCCTGAATTTTAGCAAAATCTGCAAAATCAAGTTTTTGTGGTGACAACTTCAAAGAGACCTGTACCTTGGCAATTTTCATTATGAACGTTCTAGTATTTTTTTTCAGAATGCCTGGAGTAACTAGTTTCCATAGATATCTAACACTTTTATTTTGCATGAGTACGATTTTTTATAAAAAATGATTAAATAACATCACTTTTTTAGTATTTTGACGTGGCGGACAAACTTTGAGGGCATGTATCTCAGAAAATAAATGGAGCAGGTAACTTTCCTTTTGGGCTTTTTCATACCTCTATACCATCAATCTGTGTACCAAATTAAAAAAAAATCCGAGTCGGTCGTGCGACCAACTTTTTTTTTTTTCGGTGATTTGGTATGGAATCGCTCTTCTTCAAATTATTTCTTTTCAAATTCTTCAAAATACGCAAAAGTATATTTTACAGTATTTGGGTAAGAAGCAGTTAACTTTGTATATGCCATTTTTCTAATAGGTTTTCGATACAGGTTTATTAATTTACTTCCTAAAATGTCTATTTTATTTGCATAACATCAAACGGTAATGTTCTTTTTGTGTCTAACTTTGCACATATGATTAACATACTTCGGAACCAGCTAAGATTTCGATAATTAGGAATCTGGCGGTCAAATTTTTGGCGATAATTATTTTATTTTGGGAAAAATTAGTTTACGTTTGCGAAGGAAAGATTTCCCTCGCTCATGAATTGGCGGCAAAGATTTGACGATAATAGGGAGAGATAGCCAGACTTCCAATCCCCGAAATCGTCCATTCTTTTTGTTTCTAATTTCACACATATGATTAAATAGTAAAATGTAAAATAATGCGCCAGCTAAAATAAAACTACTGAATAATATGAGAATTTCTGTTAAAACTCGCCAAAGCAACTTTAAAAGCTCCATAATATGAAACATAATCAGATTTAATTTAGATATCGAGTCAATTATTGTTGAAATCTAAATTAAAATGCAAAATAAAAATAATAGAAAAAGGAGCAATCATGACGACAATGCAAGCTTAACATTTTAATTTTCGCCTAGGTAAAGTATGAAAATATATCGCCAAGTTAAATAACGTACCTATAACTGAAAAGTACCTACCAAAGATCTCAATTATTGAAATATTTTTGAAACGAGTTTTTGAAACGAGAAACAAAAAATTGTGAACGTCTTTGAATATATTTTCGTAAGATATTAAAACGCTGCGTCAAATGGCAAACAATGAGTGGTAAATTTTCTTGCCTATTTTGGCGTAATTAGCAATTCATAACTATCATTTCTCATAGCGTTCTACAAAAAGTAAAATAAATCCTAACTACAATTAAAAATAAATCGTCGAGTAAATAAAAAGACCATTAGCTGAAACTAGAATTTCGTTTATTTCAAAAATAGTAGCTAAAAAATTAGTCTCTGTTAAGCATCAAGCGAGAACGTTTTTGTATTCGCAGTTTTAGAGCTTGAAAATTGCAATTTTGCGAGGACAGGGCAGATATCCCCCCCCCCTAATAAACTATGGGAAAATTTAACATCATATTTACTGCACTTAGTTTTTATTAATTCGTGTATTTTTGATACAGCGACAGCAGCAAAAATCCTTTGAATTTTACCACAGGCAAAGCCGTGGCGGGTAACTCTAGTAAATAAATAAATTGCGTGCACTCGCAAAGTAGTCCACTGTGATCCATTGCTGATGTTCAACAAATAATAATGCTAAGGTTATCTATGGAATATATATATCTGCAGCATTTTCTTCCTATTTAGAAACAGCAATACTGAAAAACGGGGTGTATCGGAGCAGCTAGGTGATCCGAAACAAAACATCTTGATCATTAAGAAATTCTTTATATATTACCTTTGGGTATTTTTGGCAATTTTTTTTTAAATAGAAAAGCAATATCATAAGAAGTAGGAAATGTTTTTTTTTTTTTTTTGTCGTTCTGGTAACACTACTGGCTTATGAGCAAGGCTGCTGGCGGAATGCTAAAAAACATCAAATTTTCATCGTCTGCAAAACTTTGTTTGCAAGTACAGACCACATTATATGTGAAACATAAGAGAGGTAATTTTCAATTATCTAAGCAACAGAGTACCACATTAGAATAGACGACGTTCTTTAATTGTGTCAGAAACTTTTATTTGACAGTTCTTATTCTCTCTCATCAATATTACTAATATTCATGAGGCCTATTACAGGTTAAATTGAAAAAAAATAAAAATTTTAACATGTGTCCCGATTGACTCCCATCAACGACTTGAATCGAAACACCTCTAAATCATTATATATATGAATATTAACTGTTCAACATATTTTGTTTTTGCATAGAATATCAAAAGACCGAAGTTTTTACCCAGAAGATCAAAATAACCCATTAATACCTAGCGTCCCTTTTTAAGGACGGTCCAAGAAAGGGTCTGAATTTCCCCCAAATGAACATTTCAACCAAATAATAGTGTTCAATTAGTACCTTGGTATTGTTTCAATTCGTTTTTAACAGATTGCAGTACATAACCATTGTAAAGTGTAGCAGTTTTAATATGATCTTTATCAAAAATCAACATCGTTCACAATTTCAAGAAAAAAAAGCTAAGTTTTCAAAGTTATTCCCAGCTTTCCAGTTTATGTTAATTGCTGATTTTATTTCTTCTTATAAAATGTCTTTGTAAATATTATATCGTAGGCAGAAAAAATTTTTAGTAAAAAAAGTATGTACTCTCTGGGGTCTATCGTAACTTTTAAGGGACGATTTTTCTTTCCTTAATAAAAAAAATATTTTTTACATAATATTTTTTTTTATTATTTTTCCTGTCCATTCAACACTATTTGTGACCAGTACACAAAATATCTGTGGAAAAAATGTCAGGCATTAATGGGTGAAAAATAACTTTTTACTACTTTTTTCAGTCAAATCTAAAAAGTTTGCCGATTCACCCGGTTTTATGGCATCTTACATTTAAAACAATATTTCAGCATCTACAGTTAGTACTTCAGTCTCGATAAAAATTAAAAAACTTAACGATAGAAACATCACTTTTAGCCATTCAAAGCATGAAATGTGCACAAAATGGCTACATTTAACTTTTGCCACGTGTGATTTTTTGTTGTATACAACTGGAACGGTATTTTCATCATTTTTTGTTCATTGGCCGCCTTGGCTGCTAGTATTTTACTAATAAACGTTAAATATAATCATTGATAATTCTAACTGGCCTTAACATTCAAGACACGTTAATATGTAAACAGGCCCTTAACATTATTTTTAATTCGAAAATTGCTGTATAAAAACAAGTAATTCAGAGTACCTTTGATCCAGTCTGGAGAACTTTCCCCCACTTTTTCTATATCTTTAACTAAAGAATAAGAAGTTCTAGTTCTGGCGAGTTCATACGAGGTTTTTTTTTTTTTTTCAAGGTCCGATCGATTGCGAAATGAAGACCACAAAGACAATGAAAACTTTTTATTTTACCTATATGCATACAATTTCCAACTTCTTCTCTTCGCCGCCTGTGCTTTCAGGCAATTCTGTACTCTCGTCTGCAGTTCTGCGTCAGAGCCAAATGTCTGTCCTCCCAGCAAGCTTTCCATGTGACCAAACACACACAGATGATAACCGGAAGGCTTGGCGCCTTCCGTCTGGGCTATATGGAGTGTGGTCAAACACTGTACAGCGAAATTGCTGCAGGAGATTTTTGGTTAAAACAGCAGTGTGTAGGCGCGCAGGGGGCAGCCTTCTTAACGAAGGTATCGAAAAATTGGTACCGCGCCAAGACAAATGTCTTAATCGGAGCAGCGAGAAGCAGTTAGAAGGTGTATGTGTACATAAGCTAAATAAAAGTTTTTTTTTGTATTTGTGGTCTTCATTTCGCAAATCGATCGGACTTTAAAAAAAAAAAAAAAAAAACCCTCATATAATAAGATTTCTGCTCTTTAAAATTTTCAAATATACTAAGTAGGAAAAAACTGGTGTGACACAAAATTATCCGGACTGATTCACAGATTGACTGAACACTGCAAAAAATGAGCTGTTGTTTTTACAGTATAATACAGGCAGCCGAGGTTCCAATTTAAAACTGTAAAATGCACAGTAATATACTGTAAAACTAGCAATTTAACGGTTTTTTACTGCAAGGTTAGAAGTTTCAGTTTATTGCCGTAAAATTTAGTTGTATTATACTGTAAAAATAGAATAATACCGGCAGCAGAGGTCCCAGTTTAAAACTGTAAGATGCACGGTAATAAACTGTAAAATTCGCATTTTTACTGTTCATTACGGTAAAATTACCGATTTTACAGTTAACACTGCAAATTAGCAATTTAACAGTTTATTACAGTAAAATTAGCAATTTTTACAGTTTATTACTATAAAATGAGCTGTATTATACTGTAAAAACATCATTAATTTTTTACTGTTCTTGGAAGAATAACAATGATTGTTTTATTTACCTTAGGATGCTTGGGACTTCGATTCGTGTACTTGGGAGTACCAGGGTCACTATCAAAAGGCGACCCAACTTGGCTGGACTGCGGCTACGATCTGGAGGGAGACAAGCTCTATTCTGTGAAGTGGTACAAAGACAAAGTGGAGTTCTATCGCTATTTGCCGAGTGAAAACCAATCCAAACAAATGTTCAGTCTCGATGGAGTCTTTCTAGATGTAACTATATACCCTTGTTTGTTTTTTGCTCTTTCTTAATTGCAGTTAAAACTTAATGATGGAGAGACTACTTTTTGAACTGTGCTAGCTAGAGGGGCTTCAAAGCCAATTTTCTAATAGGCCTGTCTCCTAAATACCTAAATACATATTACTCTTATTTAGGAGTTTAGATTATTTTTAAGAAATAAAAACGTTTCATCCTTCTGTTTCAAACTTAGGCAGAAATGAAACGTATTTCATTTTCGAGGTAGGTAAGGCCTGCATTATTTTTGCAATTGCGTTTAGAAGTGATTTTTCTCATAATCAAGATAAGATACAGGAATATATACTCATAAACAATTTCTTATTCTTGCATTATTACTTGCAATGACTATTTTGTAGATGTAAGGAGTGTATGAATGTAATTTCTATCGATTTGATATTTTCTCGTTTTTACGAAATGAAATTTTGTACGAATAAGAAATAATTTGGTTTGATCAAAGTTTATTTATTTTTTTAGCATCTATGTTATCAAAATAAGAAAAAACGTAATGAAGGTCAACTTACCCTTGCAATCGGACCATGTTGGCTCAAGTAATTAGGTGCATCTCTTCAATTTAATACTTGTAATCAAAGCCAATTTCTCAATTAATTTTTAAATACAGGGCAGGAGCCCTATGGTTTTCAGAATTTATTTTCTTGTGTAAATAGTCTGAACTCTGGCCAATATATAAACATTTATATAAACCTTACTTGAAAGAAAGGCAGGAGCTGGGTTCCCGTGATCTCTCAGGCAAATTAAGCCTTACTTGTATTTGATGCTTTCAAATTCTACTGGTTGAATGTTTTAGTTTTTTTTTTTTCGAAATGCATAATTCTATTCTTATAAAAACCACACAAGAAAAGTGGGTTGAATGACCTCGGTCTGCCCTATATTTAAACGAGTCGATTTTGAAATATTTTGATGCAATTTTCATAGCAAAGAGAGTGCTTCATACAATTTCCAGCTATCAACAAAATAATCTATAGTGTTTATTTTACAATGTTCAGCAGTAGACGTTATTTGATGTGATTTGAGAAGTTGTTAGTACTGGAAATACGTTTCTCGTTTGGGATCCTTATTTTGTAAGTAGACAATCTTTTTCTTTTCTTTTACTTCTTAAGTTCTTAAATCATTGAACAGAGTCTAGGTCAACGACTACTTAATTCGGGTAAGTTATGCTATTTAATCCGTTTTATAAAATTGTTGAAAATTTTAGAAAAAAGGGCCCAATAAGGAATAAAATAAATAAAAGAGGAAACATAATTTTTTAATTTTTATTGTTGAAATGTTCAAATCACGGATTTAAAAGGTCGAACATGGCTTAATGAGACGTAAAACGTGATGCACAAATTGATATGTCTTGATCAAAAGCTAAAAAGGAAAACGTCTGTGCTTCAATAAATGTTTACAGTGCAACATATTCAGAAAATATTAAATATGTTTTCCAGTGTACAAAAATACAAAACAAGCAGTAGCACAAAAAAAATCAATTTATTCCATTAAGCCCAAAGATTAAAAAAAAAATAATCAAAAAATATCAAACAAGCTAAAGTTACATGAGTTTCAAAGCGGCTTATGTACCAAACTCGTCACTTTTCAAATTACCTTTTTACCAAATACAAAAAAAAAAAAAAAAAAAAATAATAATAATAAATAAATAAATTCAATAAATAATAAGAAAAAACGAATAAAATAAAATAAATAAATAAATAAATAAAAAATCTTTGACTCTAAGAATGTCTTGTGCAAAATCTAATGTAATTAAGCATGTGCTTGTTACTGCGAATTATAAAATCTACAAATTTTGTTATTAAACTACTTACGCTAGTAAGTTTAAATGCAAGCACCTTTGGCAGCTTATGAAGTATCACAACGGCATTTCAATTCTCGCCACGTACTGTTTAATATTTGGGCTGCCACACCAGATGCAGTGCAAATGATCCTGATTTTGAGTGTTTCAGTGTCTTTTTCACCTAGTGTGTTAGGTACTTTGTCCTTTAAGTACAACCACTAAAAAAATCTGGAGAAGTATTATAGTGTTAACGCCAGCTTAAATGCTGAATAATACGTAACGTGGATGCTGTCTTGCCTTTCTTCGAGATCTCTAGGTTACTCCCACTGAAATTCGCTGAATTACTTTGTAGTATTAAATCGGTTTGTAATGCCTTTACAATACATCCATAGAAGCATGTACTCACTTTTTTTTCTCTCTAAGAGCAAATGTGGTGAAGAATTTTTAGAAAAAAACGAGGGAAGTTTGGAACCATGAAATCTGTACCTCAGAACCAGAAGTCCACGTTCGTTACTTTTCAGGAGAACGCGTGGGTTGCGAGGGTGCTATGTACGCCACTGGGTACAGATAACGAAAAAAGTGTTGCAAAATCGCCTGTATTCCAATAATAAAAGTAATAAAACGAGAGGCGCCCCAAAAGTATAATGTTTTTCAGTTGCACTAATGTTTTTCTGCTCACCCAAACTTGAAAATGTATATTTATTTTATTTTGTATGAGACGAGCCGAAATGTCTCAGTTTATTACAACCTGAACATTATTTTGGTTATATCTGTTCATGAACTTAAATAAATACTTGCGTTTAATAACTCTAATGTGTCATAACTCTCTCGTGTTTAATATATTTTCATGAACTAATAATACTTGTGTTTATATCTTGCCTTGGCTATTTCGATATAAAAGACTGTAGTTGATATAGAAAAATGATGGGAGGGGGAGGGCCTTATGCTTGAAAAATGCATATTGAAAAGTTAGACTTAGCTTTGTAATACTTTAGTCCAGTGGTGTAAATGCCTCACTACATTAGTTTTCATTATATTTTCTTATAATTAGTGAGGGAATTGATGATTACATTGACCAAAAAATAAGAGAACAAAATACTTCTGGAAAACAATGGCCAGCTATTGTGACAAATGTCTGCCGGTGACACATCTGGCGGCAAACAGGACAGTGTCACGCGAAAAGTCAGAAATCTTTCCGAAGTTTTCCTGAAATTTTTCTGCAGACTTCATCAAAGCCCTATCATGCTTCTGGAATAAATCAGGAATCTACAGAAAAAACTTAGATATGTTTTTACTAAAAACCGAGCTCATTGCTGATGTCCTGATGTATCAAAAAAGCTCATAAAGCAGAAATTGTCAAATCTAAAGCAGAATTACAAGCAGATACTGAACAACTTATTTGCCTGAAATTCTTGAAAAACTACAATAGCCAGTTCCATTTTACCCTTGTTTGGAGCTCAGTCAATCTGAAAGGGCCGTTAACGAAAGTAAGGTGAAGCACGTAATAAAGAAAGCAACAAGTATTTACTCACTAGTAGATAAAAGTATTTTTCACAATTGTGAGAATCCTGCATGCTTGAAATTTGTTGCGATTCAAGTACCTTTTCTACAAATAAACTTGCTTTTCAAAGTAAACTGGTTAAAACCAGTTAACGTCATTCAGGAATGTACTAACATTTTGGAATTGTCTTAATGCTTATGCTGAATTTTATAATTTACAACAACTAACATTGTTGCAGCTATTATTATTAGTTAAATTTCTAGATAGTTGAAAAAAGCTTTGGAACTTATGTCTTTGTAGGTGGGTAAAACCTGAATATTTTTGCTTTATTATGATGTAAAAACAACGTCTATTTTTTACAATGAGCATTCTGTTAAATTATTTTCTAAGACGAGACACATGACTACTCCGAGGGGATTTCAAAACACACTCTTTGTTCATTTCTTCTTCCCGTTTTCTCCGCCTCGCTCAAAACGCTCCATTCTGAGTTTCGTCTTGCATAAAGATTGCAACAAACTGATCTTGCATGTCGGAAATGCAACTCTTCCGTAATTAACGTTGACGTACGCGCAATTAACAGCGCTTACCTGAACAGGAAATATTACTTTCTTACGAAAAATATTTTCTCTCTGCGCATATCGTCCGACGAAAAAAAAAACATCCTAAAAGATTCTGAGAACGAAAAAAAAAAACATGCTTTCCTAGATTGTTTTCATCTGTATATAGACAGTTTCTTAGGCACAAAATGCATAAGCGCATTTGGACAGGATTCCCGTCAGACTCGTTTATATTTGATGCACATCCGCGTTTTTTTATGATAAAAAAGTGCTGTACAAAAGAAGAGAAAAGACTGGATACTTTAGGGAGCTGATATCGCTTCTCCAAGTGAGTGTTAAATATCTTATATTGAGGCATGTGGAGAAAAGGAGAAGTTTCTTAGGAAAAAACAGGTTTTGCTTGAAATTTTGAAATGCAAGATTTGAAGATAAGCATTAAAACATTTAATGCATGCAAAGCATTTGACATTACAAATATCTTTCTAAAATATAATTAAAAACCGAATTGCATGTTTGTAGTCTATATTGTTAATTTTGTTTTGCTGTGCTGCTTACAAAAATTTCGAAAATAATCTTGCGTGTCCTTGAGTGTCTTTGAAGTCACTTATGAAATATTTTTCTGCTGTGAAATATAAAATTATTTTTTCCTTTATTTAAGCTAAACTATTTTCTAATTTGAAACTACCTGACATTTTTATGAGTTCTGAATTTGAACTAAAGTTTAGGAAAAATGATGTTGGTTAAAAAAAAAGAAAGAAAAAAGAAAAATCAGAGTAAACGATGTTATATTTGCAGTTTCAACCAGTACCATTAATTCAGAAAAGAAAAATTATTGTTGGTACAATGTAGAGTTCTTCTGCGAAGAACCTTTTTGTGAAATCCGTTTTGTAAAAACGTGATATAAAAAAATAATTTTGAATGGCATTTGTCACAGTTGAAAAAAAAATTCAAGATAGGTTGCCTTAATCATAAGAACACAAGGAATGCTGAATGATATTGGCTAATGAAATCGAAGTTGAGAATGAAGTTATAACTGCTTGTTAAAAAAGCTTCAGCTCAAATAATTCAGAGTAGACGATAGTATCTTTACATCAACTTTCAAATTTATGCATAAAATTCAATGATGGTTTTATGTATATTTTACTTGTTTAAAGAAACTACTAAAAATGGGTTTCGTTTTGTAAAGAATGTGGCGTAAAATAAATTGATAATGAATGAAGTCTGTCAGAATTGGAAAAATTCTTCAACATGCATCGCATTAACCATAAGAAAACAAGGAATGCTCAGTGGAATTTGCTGATATAAAATCAAAGTTGAGAATGCAGTTACAGCTGCTTGATCTTAAATTTAGAAAACA
Organism: Uloborus plumipes; assembly: GCA_038373865.1. Lineage (NCBI taxonomy): Eukaryota > Metazoa > Arthropoda > Arachnida > Araneae > Uloboridae > Uloborus > Uloborus plumipes. Next base: position 2,528 of record JAXGGA010004221.1, on the reverse strand, counting down.
AGTTTTAACTCAAAAAATTCAGAGTGGACAGTGGTGTATTTGCTTTTCCAACCTGTACCATTAATTTCTTGAAGAAAAATCAATGATGGTTTTAGGTATTATTTACGTGTTTAAAGAACTTTCTTAAAATGGACTCCGTTTTGTGAAAAAACGTGACGTCAAATAAGTTGATAATGAATGATGTTTGTCAAAATTCAAAAATTTCTCAATGGGCGTCGCTTTAATCATAAGAGAACAAGGGAATTTGCTCTTAAAATTAAAGTTGAGAATGAAGTTACAGCAGCTAAATGCAAATCATAACATTAACACACGTCTGCGTAATTTCCTTCCTTCGACTCTCGGATTACGGCTCATCACTGAGTTTAAAAGGAAAGAGAATTTTATTGACTTTGTACAATTTGCTCAAATTACACTGCACGGAAATAAATTTACGAATTAAGTTATCGCATTTAAGAGTAACACTCACAATATCGTATTTCTCGAGAAGATATTTTCCAAACTTATCTTATTTGCTTCTCAGAGATAAAAGGATAAGAAATTAATTGCTCCAAGTTTATGTGCTCAAAAGTCAGCTTCCATTTTTATGAATGTATATCTTGGTACGTATGTACATTTATTTATCAATAGCAGAAAACACTTTGAACTAAATGTAGAAACTGAAATATATGCATGAACAGAGACTGAAACAAAGAATCATAGATATCTGTTCCAATAGAATATCAGTTAAACTGCATAAGTTTTATGGACACGAAAACCTTTTATTTCTACTCTTGTCATATGAAGAAAACTCAAGTTCAAAAACTAATTATGTTTTTGTTTAATGATTTTTTTTGGGCCGTGTCGCGCTTGCTGCATTGAATTCCAGCACTTCAGTATAAATTATTTCTTATTCAATTTATGGTTTGAATAAAAATTAGCTTTATAGATATAGCTATAGTAGGTATATATTTTTACCCCTTTCAGAGTCTTATGCGTAATATTGAGAAAATGTTGTCCTTAAGAAGAAAAAAATATTTAACTTTGCTTTTTTGAGTCGCCTAATGTTTTTTCTCCCTAATACCTCCCCCGAATTTCTCGTGGGTCAAAAAAAAAAAAAGTGAATCGGTGATTGCAAAAACAGGCAGCAGAGGTTCCAATTTAAAACTGTAAAATGTACAGTTTCAAACTAAAATATTACTGTTCATTTACACTTTATTGCTGTTCGTTTTACAGTTTTAAACTGGAACCTCTGCTGCTAGTATTGTAATTTTAAAAATAAGAGTTAATTTTTTTTTGCAGTGCAGCAACTAGTGTTACTTTTTTGGGTATTTCTTTTATAAGAGTTAACTATCTTTGTGGTATATTCATCCGCCATTGTAATTAACGTGTGTGTCAAAATAATATATTAGTTTAATTTCTAGAATGTCAAAGGTATGTTTCCGGAGCATACGCATTGTTTCATTTTCGAGTTTTATTTTTCATGGAAATATCAAGCCAGCTATTTTTTCGTAGCCACTTTGTAGCATTAACGAGCCAATGGACCTTTTATTCGGAATTCTGCCTTAAAAGAAATGAGCACGAAACATGATTCATTTTTTCATCTCTTTTTGTTGGAATGTATGTTATTTTTGTTCCATTGATTAAATCTTGGGGTCTTTTTTAATTTTTATTACTTCAGAAAAATGGTTAATCTATTAAACTCTAGGAAAAAGCTTTAATTAAAAATCTATTGATTCGCTCTCCACAAAGGCTAGAAATAATTCATCCGTAAATAAGCGTATTTCTATTATTATTTTCATGAATATAATGTTATTTAATTAAATACGTTTTACTCCATTAGGTAAAAAAAAATTATGTAGTAAATTTCATTCCCTGCAAAAATATTCATATAAAAGTTCAGATACATATTTAAACTCATTAAAGTGTTCACGCCGTAACTTAATTTGCATAGGAGCTCACGATAGCTCAGCTCCAACACCTGTTTTTTTCATTCTTTCCAGTAAATGCTTACGGATTACATGGAATTTCAGACTATTTACACAAGAATTGAAGCCATGAAGAATTTAAAGCTTCTGATTTTTTTTAATTAAAAATTAAAGCCCGATTTAAGCTGTAATCAAAAAGCATTTTGGAGATTCGTGGTAGTTAAGTACACTGGTTTACTTTTTGAAACTGGCAAAATGGAAGGCTGTTTATGCTGTAATTAAAGAGCATTTTGAATATCCGGGGTAGTTAAGTATGCGGGTTTACTTTTTGAAACACACAACATAGTAGCAATTACAATTTTTAATACGTTTTGTTCAATAAAGGCTATCTTTGAACCACAACAATTTTGTTACCATAGATAACTTTTCCTGGTAAATATTATTTTCATCGTTATTCTTCTTTCATCATCTGGTTTTAAAATATTACCAGGTTATCGGTTAAAAGTATTTAAGTTTTTAAATACTTTTAACCGATTAATGCCTAGCGTCTCTTTTTAGGGACGGTCCAAAAAGTGTATCTGAATTTTCCAAAAATGAAAATTTCAACCAAATAATCGTGTTCAA